>JAMKCH010005271.1:0-68864 GCA_023653785.1 Ophioderma brevispina | reverse complement strand
AGTATGCTTATCAATTTTAAGGACTTAAAAATAAACTCCAACCCGAAAACCCAGTGCATTCCATCCCCGGGATTCCATCCCACTGAATTCCCGTTTAGGAATGATGTAACATTAATGTATACACACACACGTACGTCATACACCACTGACTTCTATACACATTTGTGCGATGCATGGCATAGGGTACATGACAGGGCACTCGCATTTCGGCAGTTTTTTGCCAGTTTTCCACGTGTAGACTTTAGCAAGGCGCGGACTTACAATATGTAACGTAAACAACGTGTTTGCTTGGGCTCGCCGGGGTGTGTGCCGGTGTGTGTGTGTGTAGGTGCAGGTGTGTGTAAGGTGTTTGTGTGTGGGGGGGGACATGTAAATCTTAGAGCATAATGCAATTTTTTTGTCACGCATGGGGCCCGGAGGGGACATTGTGTACCTGCCGCGCTTGGAAAGTAACGGGTTAAGACTGGTCCCAGTTCAGCCCCTCTCCCAGACATGATATTTTATTGAGCCTCATCTGAGTTTTCCGCTCTTTTTAATTTCAATTATTTTTATTTGTGTTTAGGCCGCATAAAAACAATATTAGATCCCGTAGCCGGCGCTCCCTCCTAACTTTTTGGGATAAGGTCCTATTTTTTTCTTGTTCATTTCTTAATAATATGTTTTCATCCTGAAATTAACGGATGGATAGGCCTAATTGTGCTTATTATCACCCACGTCACTTTCCCTTGTGAGTTTAGAGACTCCAGGGGGTCTATTCCTTAAACTAAAATCAATAAGCCCTCGCCATTTTTTTTTTTCTGATGCAGCCAGGGCCGTACGCATGGTTTATTTGGGGGGGGGGGGGTGGCTGGACTCGAAAAGTGGACCTTTTTTTTTTGCAAAAGTTGGAACCTAACCCCCTAAAAACGTCCTTTTTTAACATTTAATCAACAAAAGTGGACTTTCTTGTCAAAATTTCTTTAACTTTTTTACCTTTGTATCAAAAAAAATCGCAAAAAGTTGACCTTTTAGCCCCTTTTGTGGGTTGGGGGTGCGGCTGCACCCCCCCCCCCCCTGCGTACGGCCTGAGGCAGCTGAAAAAAATTTAGTGGGTAATCTCGCCCTCCATCCTCACTTTTTAGAGTACATTCGAGAAACTAATAATTAATGGTGAGGTTTCCTTACTTAAGGGGCCGTGGCCCGAGCGCTAATATCCTGGTCCCAGAACCACAGAATATCACCCGGAATGGTCAGGATTTTGGTACCAGGAGCGTACTATTTTTTCTCATTTCCCAGGGCTGTTGAATATTAGGGCTATTGATGTTTGGATTGGAAGTGTGTGAGCGAAAATGTACTACATTCTGCGACCAATCTTTATTTCACATATACTGACTCTATGGCACTTATGAAATCAGTTCTTGCTCTCATATCACATGGATGACATATCAGCAAGAAACGTCACAGATGGGTTTTGGGTGGGAACTGAATTTATTTACCCATTCCATCACGATAAAACGTTATATTTTCAGGCCATTCCTTTTATATTCTTTTCTTGGGTTTTTCGCATCATGGTCTTCTTCCCGCCGGTCGTTATATGAAGTAATAACTTTTTCATCCATATTATTGCTTTTTCACTTATTTCACACAAAATTACATTATGTGCACGCAGACTTTAAAACCTAATTTTTTTGCCTTCCCGCAACCATTACGGTATGTGGTATCTTGTCACAGGTATTGTAAGCAGAAAACACATCCAGCCGTTCCCCTTCCTAGAGTGCGTAAGAGACTATCGAGTCAGTGTTGCTACTTTTCTCGCATTTATGTTTGCATAATCAGGAGTCGATTGATCGATAAGCAGCGCGACTGGCAAACGTCAACAAATCTGACAGCTGATTCCCACACATGGCTCAGGGACATGGCTGCCAGGAGCGCGCAAATGGGTGTACTTGATTTTGGAATATGTTTTTAAAAATTAAACATGGAATTAATTGCAAAAAAGTTATGTCAGCAGTTGATGGAGAAGCATGGATGTTGATAGGATGGGCCAGCACAGAAGTAGGTTTTTACTTCGGAGGTATATTTTAATTTGTAGCGCATGCATTTTGATATTTCCGTAACCACACAACAAGCCAAGAATGCTGTGATGGGTGTTACTCATAATGTTTTTCCTCCTTTTCCCCTCTTCCCGTCAGCGGCGCCCGCCCCCGTTCCGTAAACTAGGTGGTCCCCTTGGGTCGAGCTGGCCTTGTCAATTTGGTTAGGTACGCATACCGAGGTTTATTAGCCATCTGACCCCCGAGTACTCTGCGCAGTTACTGTCCATTTTCCCTATTTAAACTGTGCACACAGTGCATTCAATGGCCTATGAACCTGTTATGCGTACTCTGTGCTTACCGCATAGGACATGAGAATCTCACGTCGTTGCGATAAATTGCTCCAGGGAGTTTCTTCGTAAAAGCTCTAATTGTAGAATCTATTATCACAATACCATATGTGAATTTTATAATGATAGAAACTGCAGAAAATCCGAAAATGGTTAGTTTTAAAGAGTTGTATTTTGCTATAATGCATAATGCTAACTCTATGGCAAAAAATCCCAGTGATTTCTGGGGTCAGATTCAAGAGACGCCAATACAAACGGTAGACCTATACATACTCTCGTAGAAGCCTGACAAGCAAGATATGTTATTTTCTAAAGGCTGTGTAATTGTGTTACTATGGTACTTAAAAAGATCCGAAACGAATAGTTTCTAAACAGGGCTTCGAACATGTGTAAAAACCGGCCTACTCGTCAATGTTCATGCACACAGTTTGTGGGTAATCGCTCACCATGCATGTCTTGACAGTTGATTGATGGTGACATTGTGAAGTGGGAATCATTGACATAAGGTCAAACTTATGAATGGATTCATGTCAACAGATTTGGTTGGGGGGCAAAAGGTCGGGCCCCGTTCGTTTATACAGTGGACACTAAACGCACTATGAGGAAATGTCAAGAAGGGTTAAATTGGGTTTCATCGATATCCACTGATTTTACAATCGTATTTTGGCTTTATATATTATTATAGATTATATGGTCAATTTTTGGTTTTTGAACTTGTACAGACGGACGAATTGGCTAATTTATGTTGGAAAATGTGGAAAATTTTGATTAAAGTGGTGTGTCCATGCATGAAAGATAATGATACTTCATTTGTAAGCCTAAGACTGTTTTATGTGTTTATTGACCCCCAAAACATGGGGATAGTATAGACCCTCTTTTTGCTTCTAGGCCAATGGGGGATGAGCAGTTATAACCCATCCATAGGCCGTATAAGGTCGTTGACCTTTGACCTTGAATATCTGACCAACACAGCAACTAGAAGGCGGGACACATTTTTTGGTAATTATTCATATATAGGCCTACCAGAATATATAAAGAGTACTTTTATTAGAATTTTTTCAAGGTTGTATAGGACATGTGTCATATTAAGCCTCTACTATATTGTTTAGCTGGAAAGGGCCCACTATACCTTGTAATGTAAAGTGAATACCCTTCAGTGGCGTAACGGGCCTGCCCGCTCTGAGGGGGCAAATTTCCCAGTCTTGGAAAATTTTCCATCTTAGGGGGTCAAAAGGCCAATTTTTCCCGGTCAGAGAGCTAAAAACGGCTGATTTAGCATGATTTTTGCATTTTTTTCCCGGCCAAAGTCGTCGGGGGGGCAACCCCCCCCCCCCCGCCTGTTACGCCACTGATACCCTTAAATACCTATAAAATCACACAAGACAGACGACAGTTACTCATACATCCAGTGTCAGATTAGTCTATATCATAAGAAATATTATGCACTATTTGATAGTCTGAGATCATTTCCAGTTTTAGCTCCTTTCTGAAATGTTTTAATGTATGGATATCGTTTTTCCTTCTTTCAAGTGAGTTCAAAAAAGACGGCCCGATCGGATTTCTTTGTAAGAAAAGTTTGTTTTAACTTCTGGTATATTCCATCGGTCTGGATATCTTGCGTAATAATCATTTAAAGAGGTTTGATTAGTGAATTGCGCCCGGTGACTGATCATGGAAATATTGTACATGAGTGACACATGCAGTGACTCTTTCATATTGCAATATCAGTGTAACCCTTATATTTCACTGGGGTAATGAGAAAAATATGAACTTTATTCTGATACCAAAATCTTAATTTTGATAAAGTAAAACGGGCGAGGGGGACGAGACTGTCGATCGGATCACACACCTTTATTAGAGTTTAGGAATAAGGTCTGCTGGGATATTTGAGGATATTTCGGATGAAACTATCTTCTCAGATTTTTTTTAATTGGTCGTCTGTGATGGCAATCGGGGCAGACACACGGTTTTCTAGAGCTTAGTCTTCTCAAAATATGTGGCAACTTTCATTTCTATATGATTTTTCGTTTTCTGGTTACATCAACAGGCGTATCCCGGGGCGTATCTCGCGAGTTCCATCTATTGATTTCAAAAATATAGTAATATGATTTATGACATCTATTCACCTTTTGTTGTCTAGGCGAGGGGTGCAAAATACAGCAACTATTGCTCAGAAAATGATAAAAGCATGAGACTTGGCACAATTATTCTTCACTCCATACTGATCATTTCAGGGGTGGAGCCAAAATATACAACACTTTCCTTAGCAACGGTTGCTAGGTAACTAAAATACCATAGCATCAAGCATTTTAAGGAGCTGCCACCTAGCTGGGTACCACCACATCCTTTGTTACTACCCCAGAGCTAAACCAAATCAACTGTGTAACTTCTCTAGATGACCCCAACACAATCTGGATGCAACCCCACCCCCTCCCCAAAAAAAAGGCTCATTCAAGATGGCGACTTAAATGGCCGCCAAAGATAATATTTCCTTTTAAATAAATTATAGCAACATATAAATGGTATAACAATCCATTTTTTGTATGGAATGAATATTCATGATCAAAAGTAATACATATGCGCCCATTTCGTGTCATTCACATGTGTTTCAATTTCAAGATGGCGTCCAAAATGGCCACCAAAATAGGGTATTTCAATTAAATACACTACAGCAATACATGCATGTTCAAACAATACATTATTAATGAAATGTTTCAATCATATGACAATAGATCATGATTACAACATCAACCAAAAGATTTGCATAAAAAATAAATAAAGATGGGACATTTTAGCATGGCATTGATGATAGGGGATGTCTGGTTCTGCTATCAAACTAGCATTGTTTGATGGCAGATCTGTAGGCTTTATTTCATTGTTAAGCGATCGGCAAGTCCTTCACTTTGCCTTGTCTTTTCAAAGGTGCTTATAGAATGGGTGAAACAACATAACCATGGTCGGTATCATCAGCGGAGTTGCTCTCCTCAGATGTAACATTCTAGAACAAGGGCAAACTTGTACAATGAAAGGAACAAGTGGATGTAGCTGAGCTTGGATTGTGGTCAATATTGTCTGCCGCTGCACTGATAAATTGACCTTCCTGGGAGGACACACTGTCGCAATCTTGTAATAATATTCGCATGCATTATTTCATAATAAAGTAATTATATCCATGGTACGATCATGAGGCTATCAACCAACTGCCGTTCCATGATTAAGGCAAGGACCTTAAGTCCCAAGTAGTCTTTGGGGTTCTTCTGGTACTTTCCCATACTCCCGGTGCCTTTTAATGCAGTTGAACACAAGTAGTTGAGCAATGGTGAGCACTGGTTGGCTAAGGCATGCGCTGCTGGCTTGATCTGTAATATTTGACCCATTGATGATCATGCCGACTAGTGACAAAAGCGACTGCGGCATCATCGGCAAGGATTTCTACTTGACCATGTTGACTGCTCTGGTCAAGCAGTCAAACCCTGAGAATGACACCTTCTGTGCAAATAGTCATGTCAGCAATTTGGGTCATCATGACACTCTGCTCATCTCGATCAGTCTCATATCCTTGACGCAGGACAGTGCCTATGTCATCCTCATATGCCATGAAAACATCTCTCTTTTCCTTATAAGCTCTCATTCCTGGGAGATGCATGCGTACCCGGTCTTTAAGGTACGTACTATTTACTCTTGAAGTAACATCAAGAAGCTAATCCAGCCTCTCTGTATACAGCTTGGTAAGATCAGCAAGCATGAACACCTTTATGTCTTCATCTTGTCTGCTCTCCTCAATGTATATAGGATATCAGCTCAGCTAATGCGATGTCTTTACAGGTTTGTTCAGGTGTGTCGCTCTTATTGGACCATTCCAAGTGTTCTGTTGTACAGGTTGATGAGGCATTTTGTGTGATATTTTGTTTCAATAGCAATACGGTCTCCTGCACTTAATTTCGCGAGAAAGCTCCTGATCCCGGAGTTCATCATTCATGTATACTTCATGTGCACCTTTCTGCACGCGGAAATCTACTTGAAATATGGAGACTTCGTGGAGTTAATTCTTGTTGGTTTCCAGTTTGGAACAACAAAAGCACGCAGGCACGCTGTCTAGGGGTATGGAGGTATGTGCTTCTACGATACTGCCTGGGGAAAGTGATGGAGTGGGCATTGAGGAAGAGAGGTATACCAGAGGCAATGGTTAGAGCAGTGATGAGTTTGTATGAAGCAGCAAAGACAAAAGTTAGAATGGGGTCTGAGTTGTCTGAGGAGTTTGAGGCAATGGTGGGTATGCATGAAGGTTCTGAACTGTCGCCACTGATATTTGCAATTTTGTAATTGATGTGGTTACGGAGAGTGCAAGAGACGGTTTGATGAGCGAGGTGCTGTATGCTGATGATTTGGTTTTGACGAGTGCGACAATTAGGACTGAAGGAAATGTTTAAGAAATGGAAGAAGGCTTTGAGAGTAAGGGTCTGAAGGTTAATCTTGGGAAGACAAAAGTGATGGTGAGTGGGGTGGAAGGGGACGTGTCAGTGAGTAAGGCAGACCAATGCAGTAAGAGGGTCAAAGCAAATTTAGTGTGATGTGGGAAATGGATTTATGGGAGATGTAGGCCTACAGAGATGAAGAGGGTGACCCCAAGCTTGGCTAGGGATTTTGAGTGCAGAAGATAAATGAAGAAAGAGCTGGAGGGATGGTGGAACAGGTGGAAAAGTTGTGATGAAGTGGAATTGGTGAAGGAGTTCTCGTACCTGGGGGATATGGTGTTTTGAATCAATCTCATAATGCATTACTAAACACATGTCAGTACTTATAAAAAGTGTTCCAAAAGTTTAAGAACCACAGAACAGTTCATGATCAGGCTAAAAAATCCTTAAGTACAAACCGTCGGCTGAATGCAAGACCAACGTAAGTGCAGTTTGACTAATTTTGCAGGAAGAACATTTTTGTGTTTCTATTGGATTCTATAGGTGGTGTGTCCATAATTATAGCAGGTATTACAATAGGAAATGTATTTGTATGATATAAATGAAATAATTTCCACTTGACAAACGTAATTAATTATTTATTTACAAAAGAAGAGAACGTAAGTGAAATCAGTATTTTCTAGTTAGTGCAAGACCAACATAAGTGCCACTTACGTTGGTCTTGCACTGAGAAAATGTTTAATGCAAGACCAACGTAAGTGCCACTTACGTTGGTCTTGCACTGAAAATGTGCAAAATGCTTAATGCAAGACCAACGTAAGTGCCACTTACGTTGGTCTTGCACTGAAAAGGGGCAAAATTGCTCAATGCAAGACCAACGTAAGTGCCACTTACGTTGGTCTTGCATTAAGCGGAAAAAGCGAATTGCACATACGTTTTCTTCTTTTTCTAATTAAAACTTTTTTAATCACTTACATATCTTCACACATACTTTAAAATATGCGCGAATACCTCCTCTTTCCAAATTTACCAAAACCTCAATTTCGACAAAAATGTCACTTACGTTGGTCTTGCATTCAGCCGACGAAACGCTTTGTATGCTAAAATGAGCGTAAAAGTCATGGTTTTTGTGTGTTAAGAATAGGATTTTGTGGAATCACATGACCCTATTGAGGTGAAAGTTCCCAAAACTTGTGCATTGTGTGATTGACTCAATATACCCTCTGTGGTAAATGTAAATGGTGGATGCTAGGCGGCTATGAGAGCTAGAGTAAGGTTTGGGTGGTGAAGTCTAGGGAATGTGAGGAGTTGCAACAGGGCAAAAGATTTCCTTTGAAAATGAAAGGAATGGTGCATAAGAGTTGTGTGAGATCGGTGATGCTCTACGGGAGTGAGACAAGGAGCTTTTGAGGATGGCGAGAGCGATGTGTGGTGTGAAGTTGATGGATAAGAAGAAGACTGAAGACGTGATGCAGTTGGGTTTGGAAGAAGCGGTGGAACGGTTGGTGAAGGCAAATGGTGTGCGTTGGTATGGGCATGTGCTGAGGAGCTGAGGGATGGTGAGCATGTTTTAAGAAGAGCCCTTGAGTTCGGGGTGGGTAGTTCGAGGAGGGGACGACCAAAGAAGGCATGGAAGAAGCAAGTGGAGGAGAGTCGGAGGGTTGGGTTGAGGATGGGGGATGCGCTGAATCGGGCAAATTGGGGGATATGGTGTTTTGAATCAATCTCATAATGCATTACTAAACACATGTCAGTACTTATAAAAAGTGTTCCAAAAGTTTAAGAACCACAGAACAGTTCATGATCAGGCTAAAAAATCCTTAAGTACAAACCGTCGGCTGAATGCAAGACCAACGTAAGTGCAGTTTGACTAATTTTGCAGGAAGAACATTTTTGTGTTTCTATTGGATTCTATAGGTGGTGTGTCCATAATTATAGCAGGTATTACAATAGGAAATGTATTTGTATGATATAAATGAAATAATTTCCACTTGACAAACGTAATTAATTATTTATTTACAAAAGAAGAGAACGTAAGTGAAATCAGTATTTTCTAGTTAGTGCAAGACCAACATAAGTGCCACTTACGTTGGTCTTGCACTGAGAAAATGTTTAATGCAAGACCAACGTAAGTGCCACTTACGTTGGTCTTGCACTGAAAATGTGCAAAATGCTTAATGCAAGACCAACGTAAGTGCCACTTACGTTGGTCTTGCACTGAAAAGGGGCAAAATTGCTCAATGCAAGACCAACGTAAGTGCCACTTACGTTGGTCTTGCATTAAGCGGAAAAAGCGAATTGCACATACGTTTTCTTCTTTTTCTAATTAAAACTTTTTTAATCACTTACATATCTTCACACATACTTTAAAATATGCGCGAATACCTCCTCTTTCCAAATTTACCAAAACCTCAATTTCGACAAAAATGTCACTTACGTTGGTCTTGCATTCAGCCGACGAAACGCTTTGTATGCTAAAATGAGCGTAAAAGTCATGGTTTTTGTGTGTTAAGAATAGGATTTTGTGGAATCACATGACCCTATTGAGGTGAAAGTTCCCAAAACTTGTGCATTGTGTGATTGACTCAATATACCCTCTGTGGTAAATGTAAATGGTGGATGCTAGGCGGCTATGAGAGCTAGAGTAAGGTTTGGGTGGTGAAGTCTAGGGAATGTGAGGAGTTGCAACAGGGCAAAAGATTTCCTTTGAAAATGAAAGGAATGGTGCATAAGAGTTGTGTGAGATCGGTGATGCTCTACGGGAGTGAGACAAGGAGCTTTTGAGGATGGCGAGAGCGATGTGTGGTGTGAAGTTGATGGATAAGAAGAAGACTGAAGACGTGATGCAGTTGGGTTTGGAAGAAGCGGTGGAACGGTTGGTGAAGGCAAATGGTGTGCGTTGGTATGGGCATGTGCTGAGGAGCTGAGGGATGGTGAGCATGTTTTAAGAAGAGCCCTTGAGTTCGGGGTGGGTAGTTCGAGGAGGGGACGACCAAAGAAGGCATGGAAGAAGCAAGTGGAGGAGAGTCGGAGGGTTGGGTTGAGGATGGGGGATGCGCTGAATCGGGCAAATTGGGGGGTAAGCGCGATTGTTGTGAGTGTGAGGTAAATATGAGCACCCTCGTTCGCAGCTAGGGACAAAACTAGAACTTTGGATTTACTACTATCAGTGGGATGTGTCAAACGTTCTTTTGTGTCTACCTGCCAAAGGACACATTTAGACCAGTCGCCTGGATAGCTAAATGTGAACGGCTTGCCATTTTGAAGCATGCAGGGGTAGGTTAGTTTGTGCTGGGGAGGTTATTTGGTGAAGTATGGAGAGGGGCTAGGGTAGATGCGGGCTAGTTGACCATAAACAACATCTTACACTACCAAGTAGAAGAAACTAACAACCTGGACAGAAATTAAACAAAAGTCAGGATATGAGGATTATATAATTAAATAGGAGCATTCATTAATTACTATTCTATTGCCAAACAAATAGGCAAAGCAAGGGACTTGCTCAGCAGATGACACAAACATGGAACTATTATGTTGCAGCTGATAATGTGCAGATGTGAATATGATCAGAGAATGTTTTTGATAATAAACGTACGATGTAGTTAATAAAAATGTGGCAACAGGCAATTTTCTACTGGTGCTAAAGAAATATGTTGCCTAGCAATGCAATTGGTCTGTGTTGTTGTCAAGTGCTTCAAACTAATGTTTATATGAAATTTGAACTTGTTAGACACTAAAAAGACATTTTAGTAATTGAATATCATTGGTCCATAGTCATCCTACGTACCGGTTGCGAAGGAAAATGTGTGGCCTAGCAACCCGTTGCATTAGGTCATACCCATAAGAAACCCGGCACCCCCCGGGGATTTTTGGAGACCACTAATTTTGGAAAACCGTATAACATCATAGAGGCTACCAAAAAGCAGTTGTTGCAAAATCCCCATCTGAGTTAAAGAGTGAGGGGCGCTTTTTTAAATGGCGGTCAATATTCACTTAATGCCCATTTTTGAATATATCTAATTTTTGGCCCAAATTCATGCACTTGTGACTACATAGTCGCCCCCAAAACACACCAAGGCTAGTTGAACAATTTTGGCGTGCTAACCGGCTCTAGAGGGCCATCATTATTAAAAACGGCAGACCCCCAAAACAATGATGAAACACGTGTATTTACACACTTGTAATGCCTCTTAAAGGCAAAATGCCGGTTTGTCACCTAATATTACTTATAGTCATGTGCAAACCTGAGGATTAGTTGAGGTAAAGTAAACACTAAATGAAGTAGTTAGCCTTTCAAGTGGATATATAGAGGGCGCTTAGGTAAAAATGGTCATGGCTTACTATACACTAGACCACAACACAGCCTTCTTAATCAATGTCCACCTTGAAACCGCATCACCATGGTTCTGAGTCTTGGTTGATGTGTTGACGGATGGGTTACTAGTGAGCAAACAAGATTCTTACTACACCTGCTTGCGAGAGCTTCAGGTAAGGAGTGTACCGTACGCGAAGCGACGCAACCAAAACGCGTCCATACGTGTGTCGTAAGAAATAATAACAAACAGATGGTTGGTTGTGGGTCTATGTGGCTCAGGGATGGAATGCACCGGGGGAGCGTGCTCATGCCTCTCTAGTTCGGCATCTGTGCCGGCGAACCGCATGAGAGTGCGGAGCCTGTCGTTTGTCTGGAAAGACAATCCTGGAATTGGCGCACGGATGGCGAGGATGCAAGATGTCAAAGGAGACTCAAAGGGCCTAAGATGGGCTCGCCCGCTTATTGGAGTGAGAAACCTCAGCTGCAGATCATCAGGGGCACAGGTGGATGCTTTCCGTCTGCGCGCCGTGCCAGTCGTCACCTTTGAGTGACCTGGGGCCCGTTTCACAAAGACTTACGATCAATTGTAGTTTGATTTATCGAAGCGTTAAACTTCGATAAAAGGCGTAAGTTTGACTTGATGTTAGTTTCAAAACTACGTTGAGCGAGTTACGCTTGATTTCAATCGATCGTAAATCTTGTGAAACGGGCCCCTGGTTCTTGGAGCGCTCCTGGAGCACTGTGATAGTCATGTTTACTTAGGAGTCACCTTGGGACTGCACTCTCTTGTAACACCTACATCGGAAGCAGTGGCGTCGCTAGCTAAGGAGGGCAAGGGGAGGGGCACGTGGCCCCGGACACCACATCAGTGCGCTCGCGAAATGATGTTTCGGAAAGAAAAAATAAAAAGAAAAAAAAATGTTGTTGGGATTTTGATGTTATTGTCACATGCAGTAAGTACACTGCTTCAAGATAGTGAGATACTGAGATCTCTCCGAAAGGCACTTCAAACATACTAAAAAACTGAGAGGTTCCGGGGCTCCATAACCTGCCACCCACAGAGTAGTAATCGTTGAATCTGCTTTAAGATAATGAGGTAACTGAGATCTCTTGAAGGAATCAAACATGCCTATTTTAACTCAAGAAACTTCCACGGGCTCCGCGAAACCCTGGGATCCCCACCAGGGGCAGTATAGTTCATCTGCTTCATGATTGTGAGATAACCGAGAGCTCTCCGGATGCGCTAAAACATGCTAAAACCCAAGAGCTTCTGGGGGCTCCGCCCCTGGACCCCCGCAACGTTCAGCATAGTTCATCTGCTTCAAGATAAGGACATAACCCCTCTCCGAAAGCACTCGAACGTGTTAAACTCAAGAGCTTCCGGGGTCTCTGCCCCTGAACCCCCACAAGGGGCTTTTTCCCCATTACCCTGTATGCCCACATACCTTGAGATCGACGGAGCTTGCCCTGTGCTGCTCATGTGTGGAGTATGCTTGCCCTGTATGGGATGGGTCAATCCAGAAGCTTGACCCATCGTTGGATGCCTCCTGCCGGCATGTCGCGGGGTGTCTTTCGCCAGCTCCAGCGGACAACTACATGCAGCAGCGTAGCATGCATGAGCATAGCTTCCAAGTATCTGGTATGGAGCGCCCTGTGTTTGGACAGAGGCCGGCTGCTGACCGCCTTAGGTCCGGGGTAGTTTCTTAGGCAAGTCCGGTCCTTTGAAGTAGTCTCCAAGGAGTTTGGGGGAGTTGGCTTGTGGAAAGAAAGACTTGCTGTCAACCAAGTGGCATCTATTGGTATTGATGGCTTCTCGTGGGCTGAATGGCGGTGTCTCAGCTGATTGAGATCCAGAATCGGTCGATCAAAGGTTTCCTTGCAGAAGTGAGTCTACCTGGAAGCAGATCAGGACACTGGAGCATCTCTTGGTCTGCCCAATGTTGGTGCAACAATGCACAGACAAGGACCTTGCAGAATTCAGTGAAGCAGCCAGACATTGTACCCACCTCTGGCTAGCACACATTTGAGAACCTCTGTGTTTGGATACGATAAGAAGAATTTCAAATTTTAATAATAATTGGCGATCTTTTAAGCAATGCTGTTTCCTTGGTATACGAGCTTAAATGCAGCTCCTTTGATTCAGAAATTGATCTTCTCTTTCCTCCTCCTCTTATTGAGTCATGTCTTAATTGTCTTCTTCTGTATCAGATTATTCTTTCTTTACTATTATGTCAGACGACAACTCTTATGGCATCAACTCTCCTGATGGCCACTTGTATCTAGTGCACCATCATTTAACTTCCAACCATGATCATCTGGTGGAGGAATTTCTGCCTCTGCCACATCTGCCCGGTACCAAATCAGGGCTTGATAATTGGCTCTCTGGATGTGCATCCTCAACAAATCTCTCATACGAGTGCTCTGGCACATCAGTCGATCTTCCAAGGCTTAGGAAGGCATCAATATACTTGTCACGTTTTGACTTAACCCTCGTCTACCTGAGTCACTTTTGGAACAAACTCCCGACCCCTCCCCCCGTGATTTCGTTACTGAACATCCGATTCCTGTAAATTTGATACCACAGGGTAGCTTAGAGTTTTTTCTTTCCATTGGTATCAAAATAAGTGCCAACATCCCCATTATGAAGTCACTATGACGTCATATGTTGAGGAAAGTATGAAAATACATGTACTGAATATAGGGTGGAACATTGATATTTCGCAATTTTAGCGACTCAAAAACATTATTATAGCCCTAAAATGCTCGCATTTTATAAAAGTAGTAATTTTCCATCAAGTAGGGCCAAAAATCGCATGAAAATTGGATATTCCTAACATTTTTAGCGAAAAATTATGTGTGTCTATGGAAATTGACAATTTTGCTAACATGCGAACTTTATGACGTCATTGTGACGTAATGCTAGGCATGTTGGTACTCATTTTGGTATCAATGGAAAGAGGAGGACCATAGCTATCCATTGGTACCAAAATCAAGTGCCTGTGATATTTCTCTGTTGTGCTAGGCATGTTGGTATTTCTCTCCCGAAGGGGGGGGGTGGTTGCATGTTGGCAGCCATTTTGAAAAAGCGCCCTCACCGTTTAACCCAGGGTGGGGATTTTGCAGACAACCTGAATTCAATTGCTTATGGTATAAGCTTCACAATAATGGTTGTCTCCAAAAATCCCCGGGGGGGTGCAGGGGGGTCATGGTAGCCCGTAGTCTATATACTATAGAGAGTTAATTTTGGCTCCACCCCTGAAAATGTTTAGAATGTTGTTTTGATCATTTGTGCCAAGTTTCATGCTTTTATCATAATGTGAACATTATTTTCACCCCTCGCCTAGACTATTCTTATTATTTCCATAAGCCAGGCAAAAGCTGGCAAATGGGTGTATCATGGCGTATGTGTACGTGTATATTGTGTTATGTTTACAGCCACACTGAGTTTATCTTTAACATTGTGAATGTGGGTCCTTGCAGATCGCGACAGCTACCTCAGACAGAGTGATAAATGCTTCTACGGCGAGACTCTCTCCATTGTCAATATGCCTCCAGTAAGTGAAAATATTTACCTTTACATATTTTACGCGATACTAAAACATGTGCGTGAAATGTGGAATTCGTTTGTTTACGGATCGACCGAACAGAATGTTTACGTTTGACGCATAGGCAAGAGTGCCATATGTACCCCCTTCGAAGTTCTACATGTAACAAATTATTTTTTATTTTTGGCGTTAGGGTTAGGGTATTTTTAGTGTGGGGCCTTAAATAAAAGAGAATTTGTTTTCTGTACAATTTAAAGGGGGTACATATGAAGCTCTTTCCGACGCATATGTACACGTCTCATGTATATAGTCTCTAACGGTGTATAGTTCTTTTCTTCGCTTCCGTCTTCATATACATATGATGATAAGTACTCGGTTGTGTTTATTTCTTCACAGATTTTACATCAAATAAAAGCACATCTTGGAGATTTCTTCGTGATCCTTGTTAGACACTATGGCATTGAGTCATTCCGTGATATGCTACATTCTTCATGCGGTTCTAATATAGTGACAAATTTTCCAGAAGTGACAGGAAACTCTGAACAAATCATGAAAGCGGCTGCAGCTATCTTAAACATAATTGGCCTATCTCTTGAGAAATGGGAACAAAACCAAATGGCAAGAAAAGGTATCTTCTAATTTACAAATATCTTCCAATCAAACCCTTGTGAATAATAAAATTACAGTTCCCAGACGTGAGAGCACAGGATCAACAAATGAAACTAAATCAAAAACTAATAACATTTTTATATGAATAAGAAAGAATGGACGTGCCAAATAATAACCAAATGTTTTCCTAATGATGTTTATGTTTATATGATCCAGCGGATTTTGAATATACTACTACTACTGCAGTGCCCAATGAAGTCGCTACACAAACACCAATACCACGGCAAATTACCTTAGCAACCCAAACCTCAGCACGCACATTTATGGACAAATCAACTCAAGTTGACAAAGAAGCTGATAATGCACCTTATAAGGAACCCTTTAAAAAAGGTATTAGAAACATTACATATTCAAAAATAAGACGCATGTTGGAGACACATTTGCGTTTGTCCCCGGTTGAAAAAACAGTTAACTGCAACCAGTTGAAACCAATATTTACAGATGAAACCAGTTGAAAATCAGAAGTTGCTCCAATTTTGTTGAAAATGAAATTAGTTGTTCATCTAGCTTAATGCGTCAAAATAAGGAATAGTTTGTACCATCTGCAGTGTATAGTTATCATGCTATGCGGCAAAATAGGTCATAGGGCAACGTAATCCAATTGGCGTTGACCTTCTTTGACCCTTATCTCCGTAGGTAAGCATTTAACATAATCAAAACTATACTTTTTTGGAGTCCTCTTACCTCAGGCAATAATTTGCAAGTATTTCAAATATAATCAGATTAACTTTTCATGTTGACCCCTGTACAAATTGAGATTGACCTTTTTTACCATTTTCGTCATTTTACCCTATAACTCCAAAACCAATGGTCGTAGATAGTACAAACTATACTTTTTGGATCTTATGATTAGATGGGCAATATGGCATACTATTTCAACGTGATTGGGGCATTTAAAAGTTTGACCCCTTGTGAAACTTAAATTGGCCCCTATTGGTCGAGAGCAGTGTGGGTCAGTGGATAAGTGCAGGACTCAGATCATTGAACCGTTTAAAATCGTGAGTTCGAGGCCCAATGGCCAACGTGTTTGTGTCCTTGGGCAAGAAGATACTCGTCTTCAAGTGCTTCGTGACCAAGCGATAATGGGTAGCTGTTCTATGGGGATATACAATCGAATTTTCCTGATGGCAGCGGGTAATAATAATTGGCAATCGCGACTTGAGCACCCCGCAAGGTGGATATGTGCGCGTTATAAAATCTACATTATTATTTTTAGTGGAAAAAGTGATACAACAATTGCGAAGTATACCTACCTAGCATTGATGTAGAGGGTCCATACTAACTACCAAAGGTGTCAAACCTTTTCTGTAGTGGGAGGTAAACGAATTCCTTAAATAAGGCCCGTATGATATTCAGCTCCTGCTCTAATACCAGGTAACATGGGTAATCACATCGTTGTTTTGATGCAAGCTAACGACCTTAGTGTTTCGTATATTTAAAACGACGAGGTTTTACCATTTTTTGTATATTGCAGGATAATAGTTCATTTTACCGTCACTGTTTGTTTTGATATATTTTATAACTACAGTATTCAGCTTTATTAGCATTATATTGCGATATAATTAGTATATTATACCCGCTTGCGTAGCAACGGCGGGTATAATGTGCTCCTTGTGATTCTTCCTAATCTTCATCTTCATCAAACACATAGTTGGTAAAGGGCTAGCTCCAAAACTTCAAAAGTCCCTAGATCCCCCACTTGGCACAATGATAGCCCATGACCCTCTCTAGGGCCTTTGGCCAATCTCAACCCCAGCGGTCAAAGGTCACGATCGAGCTACAAAGTTCAATATGTGAAAACTTATTATGGCATCTCGCTCCGTAACTACAATTGTCCTAAAGCCCCGCTTGGCACAATGATAGCCAAAAAAAAAAAAAAAAAAAATACCTCCGTGCAGTGACGTCAGCGCGAGATTTGATGGTCGCACCAGTAAACAGTGCGCGTTGGCTTAAAGCGACGGCGTTTTTTACGCGCGCGAACAAAGACGGCATATCTTGACGCGTGCGTAAAGACTGCATCAAAGTTATGACATCACTGCACGGAGGAAGAGAATGGACTATAGTGCCTTTGACCAATCTCGACCCCAGAGGTCAAAGGTCGCGGGCTACATATCCCAATATGTGAAAACATAATATGGCACCTACCTCCGTAACTGCAATGGCCCTAAAGCCCCCACTTGGCACAATGATAGCCCCTGACCCCTTCTAGTGCTTTTGACCAATCTCGACCCAGAGGTCAAAGGTCACGGGCTACATAGGCCAATATGTGAAAACATAATATGGCACCTACCTCCGTAACTGCAATGGCCCTAAAGCCCCCACTTGGCACAATGATAGCCCTTGATTCCTAGTAGCGCCTTTGGCCAATCTCGACCCCAGAGGTCAGGGCACGCGCTACAGAGGTCAATATGCAAAGATCATGCGCTACAGATGCCCACCACAAACAAGAGGGTAAGCCGTATTTGCGTTCAAATATAGGGCCCTCTAGTTTGATTTGTTTTCATCCTGCTGGGAATAAGGATTATCAATATTCTGCGAATATAAGCCATATTTGGTATGAAGTGGCCCACATAAGTATAGACCTAAATTTTCCGCGCTGATACTTTAGCCATATTTGGTAAAGAAGACACCATATATGGAGGCATTCTTGTGAATTGATCACAAATGTGAATTGATCATATTTATTTTTGCTATTCGGAGTAGAATCAAGAATGATACCAGTTAATAATCATTATTTATGCTCACTTTTTGTGTGAAGAATTAACTTTTTCGATTTCCTTATTCTCATGAATACAGACGAAGCAAGCGAACACGAACCGCATAGGTCTTCAACGCAGACTACGGCCCATTTTGAGACAGCAGCTAAACAGAAATCCAGTGAATTTCAAAATGCAAGTGTTAAACAATTAGTTGGAGGTCAAGATTCAAATGACAGCTCAAATGTACCACTGTCAGAGTCATCAAATGGAAATATGATTCCATCGGTAGAAGACGTGATTGCAGACCATGTATCTGTAGATGCGATAACATTCAGGTATTTGAGGAAAGTGGTCCCAGAAAAACTAAATCAAATCATCCACAAATTCCATGTAACTCTAGAAGTACAAACTCCTGATCCGCAAAAGCCAACAGAACAAAATAATAGTTTTCAAACCAGGGTGGACAAACAAAGATCCAGTTCTGATTGACGCAAGAGAAGCCTTTATATCACTCTATCAGGATGTATTCTTTAGTGTGAAACGCGTCTCATTGAATTGTAATGGTGTACCCGTCAAGAAAGCTGCATTAGCGAAGCAAGAAACAGAGAGCAATATATCGGATATCGTCATTTTCAACGACAAACAGGAGTATACTTTCTATGGTACAGAAATACAGATAAACAAAGCTGTTGAATATTTTAGAAAAAAGGCTGGTATTCATCCTATATCCAGAAAACTAAAACAAGGGGGGTTACGCAGTTATGAAGACTATTCCAACCAAAACCATAATAATGAGTCTCGTAGTGCAATAGAGGAACCTAACGGACATGTTGAAGCTGCAGCTGTACCGGGGGGGTTCCCTTCCGTTTTTTCTACAAAGGAAGGACTGGACATTATATTCAGAACAGAAGAACATATGGAACTAAGGGTTCGAAACGAGGATATTGCAAAACAGTCAACAGATGTCATTATTAACAGCACTGATAACAAACTCACTAACAGTAGCGACACTTCTAAAAGACTCTGTGTAGCAGCAGGCCCTGGACTTCAAAAGGAATGTAAGGGTGCAATAAAAAGGCGCAAATCCGTCACTCCTGGTTATTTTATTACAACAGAAGGTTATCAACTTCCTTGCAAATACGTGATGCACATTTCCACACCATTAAGGGGCGGTAGAAGTGACCAAGATTTAACTAGGCTTTTGACGAGAACCTACATTTCTAGTTTTCTCTTCGCTCAAACAACGTTACGTGCAAAATCTGTCGCCATCCCTCTGATCGGATTAGAAGAGGAATCTCCAGAGTTCTGTGCCGAAGTCCTTGCGTCTTCATTAAAGCAGTTTAGCCATCAAACAAAATCCAATGCCACGAAAGTGACCATTTATGTAGTAAATATGGCAATCGAAGCAACAAGTGCTATCAAGACTGCATTTACCGGTCACTTCCGACGGGAGAGTTTGGCGGAAGGTTATGAATACACGCAATCGTCAACAGATAACAGAGCAGCCGGTGGTATGAATACTGCAACTGAAGTGTTTACCGAACAACCCTCAAGAAGTCAAACTGGGTATAGAGGTGAAGATGGACAACGCAAACCTAACATTTGGCAACAACAAACACACGATGCAAATGTTGCAATCGGTGGGATGGCAAGTCCAAGGCACACAACCAATTATAAGCCAATGGAGGATACGCAGGGGCATAAAGGAATGTGAGTTCCGGTAAAGGATATGTTTTCGTAAGCCACTAAACAAACTCCAACTCAGTGTGTGGCTTAGCAAGAATCCGAAGGAAAAGATACATGTTATACGAAGGAGGCCAGCATCGCGTCTGTCTAGCTTGTATATGTGAAAAATCACGCCAGTGTCAGCGTGTCAAGAATGTGGAGCACTGTATGCTTTCGCTAATGGAGAACGAGTTAGGAGGGAAGATGAAATATACAGCAAGATGATAAGAAACATACAGGTTCTTCACAGAAAGCGAGTGATCACCATGGAGTTTAACTTCGCTACCGGAATCAAACGTAAGTAAACCAAAAGTGTGCATGTAAGAATAGCACATAAAATAATGTTATAATTTATTTTTTTATTATTATTATTAGTTACAGAATAAACTGCGATAAAAATATGCACTTAATAAACGGGCGTATTGTCAGTTATATACACCCAATGATTTTTCTTTTTAAACCATACCATATTAATCGGATGCTAGAGAAAAATAGTAACTTAACTTTAATGGAAGGTTTAAAATGACAGATTACCTTAACCTCAAATATTTTCCCCTAATTTTCATTCTAATATGCATATCAAAGCTGAAAGTTACCAAGTATTCTTTATAAGCCTCACGCTGACTACATAAAGGCTTTGTATCCTTCAATACTACCGTTAACGTTATCTAACATAATATAGTTGCTTATGACACAAACCATCGTCAAGATCTCCGGTCTTCAAAAACTTTCCAGTTGGTGGATTTCAGAACGCGTTGAAGCAATCATTATCCTTGAGCAATTTGTGATTCACGTAATCTCATGAGACGCACAATTAAATGGAAGGAGAAAGAAAATAAGAGAAGGAAAGAAAATGTTTCAAAATGTAAATAAACAACGAAATCAAAAGGGGCTAGTGGGCACTGTTTTTTAAATTTTGCGTGTTTGTTCTACTTTTTTTTTGTTGTTGTTTTTTAATTAAAACAGAATAGTAACCCGTGTCATGGAAAGAAATTTTGGATTGCAGAGCGTGGTACTGCCTGACACAAAGGAAGGACTTGAGGTTCTCTTGCTCCTTCGACAGCAGCCTAGGAGGACATTTGTTCAAGATATCACACCAACAGGCGGAACCAGCGGTAATACCTGGAGGACATTCCACTAAAGGGAACAACTAGGGGAGAAGTAAGTCCTTAAGCTTCAATCAATTTATTTTCATATGCCATTTCAATAGTATTTTATCCCTACCCAAGGTTATGTTGAGAGGAAAATATTGATGTACAGCTAAACCTTTCTTGTTAAAGCTGAGCAAAAGAGGATTTTCCGTAACTGACCCATCTGAACACTTTTTTTCTGACAAACTTTGAATTCTGGAATTTGTGTGCTTTATTCCGTAAGGGTTTCCGAATTCAAAGTGTGTCAGAAAAAAGTGTATCAGATGGGTCGGTTACGGAATCTCCTGTAGAAATTGTTCTGTACTGAAGTTGATGGTTCCGGTCACGTAGTCGATCATCTGTAGGTGGGCCCGCAGCTATCTTTGTGTCCCCATTACCTAAACACACATTCTCTGGCATTGTTTTTCACTGTGGTACAATATCATGCATACACTGCACACTAAGCATTGTTTTTAGTGGATGAGCCAATTATCGCTAAAGTAGCCTTATATACAATTCAGTGAAATGGTAGCATATTTATTTGTAATGTAACACAAGTAAAATAAGGTATAGTTTTGGACAATGTACAGGTATGTTCCAAAGTTACACCAACATTAACCCTATCCCGTAGGGGCAGTACTAAAAAGTGCGTAATTGTTTAATTTCACATTGCAGATGGTCCAAACCATTCATTATTTTAATTGTGATACATCATCAGACAGTATGACGACCATTTTCGCACTGCAATTTGAAGCTTTTTTGTGATCATACAAGAACACTTTTGGTATGCAATCAACAATATTGGGACACTTTTCAATTTTGACCCCTGTATAATCTTTTTTGCGACCCCCTATCTCGCGTACGCTACCCTACAGAATGCCATCATGCATTGTCGTGTATGTCATAGTATGCGGTAGCCCTGGTTTAAATGCCCTCTTTTTTTTGGCCCCCCCCCCCCCCAGTTGGTAACGACCCACATGCCTGGCTCACCCCTATTTGGCGGTGGTAGCCCACTTCAAACTCCTATAAAACTCTTGTCACAGAGCACCTCTTCTGTTAGGTGAACACACTCCAACATTCCTTGCAATTTTTTTTTTTTTTTTTTTTAAACAAAATTCTGATGAACGGTTTTTGTACCTATGTAAATTTTGTGAAAGTTTCCTCGACCTGTAAGCTTCGATGCATGCAAATTTACATGGAGTGTTGTTACAAACTATAGATGGCCTCAATAGCAACATGTAGCGTGCCGGCCAGGAGCGCTGGTTTTCAGCTTAAAGGTGTCTCGAGATATCGAATATAATCTTTATTTTGTGTATAAAAAAAGTACCATCGAGCCTATGTGTCATAAAAAATCCGATCCGGAATTTTAATTTAAAAATGTTTGTGATTTTCAATATGAATGACGTTCGATAGAGCTTTAGCTATTTCCATATGATTAGCATATGGACAAGCATTGTTTCTGTAACAACACGATTTGTTAGAAAATTGAGAGCGCAATCCTCGGGAAATCTCTGAGTCCTTCTATTCCATAAAGTCTCCAATTAGATACACTTACCCTACTAGTTCTGGTTCGGTAACCTCAATTTCTTATGCAAACTTTCTCTCTCCTGCTTTTAGAAAGATTATTTTAGCGTCATTATGCGTATAACGGATGTAAATGATTTTTTATTCTTGCAGCATCTTTTGTTTGCTTGCTAAATGACCGAATTGTAACTTTAATATAAAAATTAATATAATCTGTTTCGTAATATTTGTATGACGTCTTCTTTTCCAGCCGCAATAACGGATACCCAGACCCCTGGATATCTATCTGAAGTGAAGGAAAACTTACAGAAAAGGGTAATACAGCCTTACTGTAATTATACTGATGGCGCACACCCATCTTTTAGTAATACACACATTTAAAAACCCATATGTTATACATCTTACTGTCCAGAAGATTGTTATTCAACTAAAACTTGCCGATTGTGGTACGAATTTGCCTATTTTCCCCACGTCCTTGTTGTTGTTTGTTGTTATTTTAATTTGGGGTGTTTTGGTTTTGTTTTTTTTTTTTTTTTTTGTAATGTTTTTAAATTTGTTGGGCTGGGATCACTCCGTTCTTCCATAATATATGCGGCATCTGCATTGCAGATGTAATTGCATGCACTGATTAATAAATTTCATCACATATTGTGTTATTCGGCGCAGTGAAAACGAGATTTTTTCACCGGAACCATTGGTCCAATTGTTTTATTAATCAGATTTCAGTTTATATCTGCAAATGCACTACACAGTTTCATTATATGCCATGATGCACGTCAACATTATACACATCACACCAAATTACAATAATCTATAGCCTATTTTCTGATATATTAAATTAAAATAAATCAACACGAGAAACAAAGTTATTTAACACTTTTGTGCATTCAGGTTGGAATTTTACAAAACAAGGCTAAATTAACAGCAATGAAAAAGTCTGAAAAGTTTACCACACGCAATTTTTTGTCGAGTTACCAACTCTAAAGTAGGTTAGGTTTTTACATGGAAAATAAGAAGTTACTTCGCCAAAAGTTGCTGAAAATCTCATGATGTTTTTGAGGTATCAGATCAATTAAATAGGGTTAAATTGGGGTGATTGCCAGCAAAGAGTTATGGTAACCTGTTCACGACATGAATAGGATCAGTTCAAGAAACAGGCAGGTCGATCAGGGTGAACCATGATCAAAAGTTCACAATACTAAGTCTTAAGGAAGACAGTGCACTTCAGTAAACGAACCAATTCGCTGGCGAATTAACACGGCTGATTTTCTGGAGCGCTAATTCAAAGCGCTCACCGGAATAATAGTTTGCGACTTTATATTCATAATATAAAACTAATAATGATGTATGCGTGGTACTGCAAGCCTGATTAAAACATGCAGCATATTCAATCGGATGAAAAAATCGATGATGTTGTTAAGCCTATATTCATATGGGGCTTTTCATAAAATGACTCTATACTTTGTTCATTCACCAAATTGGCAAGAATCTTCACACCGTGAATTGATATAGAATAATGCGGGCGCCGCAACTGCAAGAACAATAACCGCAGCCACGCAGTGCGAACGACGTGCCTATTAGGCGACGAACAAAGTATAATGCGTTTGTGTTCGTGGGAATGTGTGGAGGTGGGTGTGTGGGGGGGCGTTCGCGCCGCGCGAGGCGAAGTGTGTGCGATTATTTCACTTTTATGCCTTATCCAGGACATTATTTGTGGTGGATTTAGTGCGTGGTCGGGCGGATATATTAGGTACTTGATATATATGTTTACCCAGGATAATAATGGCACTTGCTAAGTTTTCAAATCAGGGTCCACGCATTCATGTGAAGATTTAACACTGTGCCGGTAATGCGCTGATGACAGGCGTGCTCTAACACTAGTATAAATAAATTAAAGGTAGTCGATCAGGTGGGTGCAAAAGTGGGTTATTGAGGTTACGTTCAGATAAAGATAAAATTATAAACTTTTGACCTTTTTGAAAACAAACAAAAATGTCAAATGTATATTTAACTTGAAATTAGGGAGGGCGGCGCTCTTGAAATGTCATGAGATTCATTTGGTTAAGTATGAACGTTTTGATGTCATGTGCCTTTTAGAATGTGTGTGTGCGTTTGTTCTGTAGCCTTTCCTTTTTTTATATTGTGGATTTTATTTTTATTTTTTCTTGTAAGTGTGTCGTTGTGTAGTTGTTGTTGGGTTTTTTAACCGCAATAAATTCATATATTTCTACTGTCTGTGACATAGTGGGTCGGTTCCAAAAGTAAAAATACAAAAAACACACACACACACACACAGTAATACTAATTTTATTCATGTTAGTTGGTTCATCGTTGGATAATCAACGTGGGGCTAAAACACATAAAACTTTTTTTACCGAGTTCTATTACACAAGCCAATAATCATCTGGTGTGAATTTGGCCCCGTGACCAGTCCAGTATGATATGATATTAGCGAGGCTCGTCGAAATAGATTTACTGTGTGTGGTCTATGGGAAATGCAAAAAATTAATTTCAAATTTTGAATTGAAAATTCATTTCAGAATGATTTTTTCTACTTAAAAACAGTAAGACTTCTATTCTGTATTGTGTTTGGTCTGAGACTTTTTTGTTTCTGATTGTGTTCTGAATATACCCAGGAAAATAAATAATTTTTCTAACAATGCCTTTAAATGTAAGAAAAAGTTTAAACAGTGCCAGATGTGGATAGTTTATGCTAACAAAATGTTGGCCCAAGATAGTATGTGTTTTATTTTTAGTCTAGTGGGGCGCAAATAATGTTCCTAAAAATCGCATTATTTGGGAAAAAGACAAATACGCAATGCTTCTCGTTTTTATATTAAAACACTAAAATATTTAAAATCGGCAAAAATAAAAAAAATAAAAATATTACATATAATAAAGGATCACGTTGGTGCCCCGGGGGTGTCAAATGAGCCCCCATCAATAAATAAGTTACGAGTTAAAGAATCCCCATTTTGCCTATGAGCCTATGTCTAGTGCTCTATAGGTTGTGTTCTGTTATTTGGGGTCATTTAGTAAACAAAGTCAAATTAAGTGCATCTTGTAGACCTAACTGAAAGATTTCTTTAAAATGGTCTATGGGTGACCTCCCTAAAACGACCCCCTGCTTAAGAGTTCAAGGAACACAAGACACCTACCTCACCTGATCTTTGCAGGCATGATCAGTTTCAGTTTTTTCAATTTGCTTTCAAAATGTTGGTAATCGAATGTTACAACAGGAAATACCATTTATTCGTGTTAATCAGTTCATAGGTGTAAGCAGAGGCCATATAACTGATCCCTATGCCCTAGCATATTTCCCCTTAATTATACCTCAAATGTCAAACAAAATGCATATTATATAGTTGACATCACTGTCTAACAGCAGGAAGTGGGTATGTTTTTGACAGAAGAATTGTGCATTCTAAACATTTTACCCCAGGATGAGATTTTGCTTCATTAAATCCTTCAATTCCTGGCTTCTGTTATTCAGAGAGCATATTGAATGAAAATAGATCATACAGCTAGTCAGACTCATAGCTTTTTTATCATTCATCATAGACTCAGGGGTTTCCAACCTGCGGCGTTTTTTTTTCGGGCCCATTTGGCGGCCCGCTAGGAGCTCGCATGCGGCCCTCGAGGTACTTCCCAGAATAAAGCAGAAAATAAAATGTAGAAATATCTGAAATAATAGATTTGATAATGAAAAAGGTAATTGGAATTAGTAAAATTTCCTCAATCTGAAAACCAAACTTTTATAATACATGTTGGAATCGTCCAATTTCATCAATTCTGAACCAAAATTTTCTGAAATGTGGGAGGAGGAAATTAGTTTTTTTTTTTCCCAATTTCCTCAAACTGAAACCAAAATGTTTACAAATTTGCTTAAAAAGGTCAACATTTCTAGGAAAAATGGAGAAAAATTTTGGTTAAATTGGGCCCAAAATCTGCATCTCTGGTGTAGCTATGGGTCCTCTTTTTCAGGAAAAAATAAAGGAGTAACCAGCCCCCTTTTACTTGCTTGCGGCCCGCAATAGATTGGGATTCCGCCGATGTGGCCCTCTATCAAAAAGGTTGGACACCCCCTGCCATAGATCCAAACCATAGGCGGCGTCAATATGTGGATTCCAGGACCATACTGCGCTTGGTTAAGGTTTGCATTGAGTATCAGCCCCGATTATGATCGTGGAACACAGCATTTCTTCGTTTTTTATGGTTGTTTTTTAGTTTGGTTGTTTGATTGTTTTTTTTTGTTTTTTGTTTGTTTGTTAATGTGCAGAGGTATTCTGTTGTTTTGAAGATCTTAATAAAGCAGTCACAGAGAGAACATCAAGCCTACAGTTATGAAATAATTTCGTCTGTTGGTGAAGGTTGTTTGTGACGACCAAAGCCATGTATGGACTATAAAAACCCCTTACGTGAGTAAGGACCATTGTGGAGGAAGCTCATATGGATGAGTTTTCACTCTTGAAGTCAAATAACACTGAAAGAAAGTTTTTTATTTTAAAAAAACTAACCGAAATTTTTCGACAAAAAAAAAACAAATGATTTTCAATTTAAAAAATTAAGTTGGCAAAATGCAAGGAAAAGTCTGACTTTCCAATTGAAACATTTATTGGAGGATTTGTTGGGTTTTGAGTTGAACTATTCTCTTACAAAGTGTTAGTTCATTTTCGTTTCAGTTCCAAGTTATAGTTTTTTGGTTTCATTTTAAAACATTTTTTCGCATTATTTTATAGGGTAAAATCAAGTGGTCATGTGACGATGGAATTTGGTAATTTAGGGTATTTCAAAGAAATGGAGGCTCTATGTCCCTCCAAAAAGAGAGGTAACTCTGCCAAAGTGAGAAATCACAGTGAGAAATTAAAAAATGTTGGATTTTTGAACAAGTAACGTACAAACTTGGAATAAGGTCTTTTTTGACATAATTATATACTACAATCTTGTATCACCCATAGCCATACTTCAGAAAACATGGCGTATTGGGATTACCGTTGGTCTTTAGAGAGGAAAGCAGATATTTATGTTCAAGCCAGAATTACATCCCATCATGTTCCAGGGTTGTTTTTGTCAATAGGAATACAAAGGAATATGATATCTCTTGGAAGGACATTATGTGATGAAAAAACATGCAGAGTCCGTAATTCCTCTGCATGTCATTAGCGGTTGTGACTGTAACTTCGGGCTTTTATGGACAGTGTAATGTTGAAAGAGCAGAAGCAGAAGTCAGACAACTCAGCCCGATGCGGAGAAAGAACGGAGAAAGCTTTCCACTCGAGCTGGTGTCTCACGACCTGAAAGCCTTTGTTCTTCACAGTACATTTATGGCGACAAAGCACAAGCACGGTCAGACTCGAGCTCTGAAAACTTGTAAAAAAGGAAGTGCACCATTCGGCTTCCCATTATGATGATAGTCGTCCATACCACATTGCTTGAGCCAATTACATGACATTTATTGAAAGATTTTGTAATTAAAAGCAAGAACATCACATTTTTTTAAAGAGCGCCCCCCGATTGTCCAAATGTTTTGAGATTTTGCCACAGTGTATTGTAATTGGATAGAAACTATACTGTGATGGAGAGCTCAAAAGAAGGAATTTTGTAATTAGAATAATTATATATCGGAGTCTCGATAATAATTCAAACGGCTGCTGGAAATGTCCTTCCAATATGAAATAGTCGGGGAAATGCGACATGTAACGGTCTACGCTTTCGATTATAGTCGATCCAACCTCATATGTCCCCCCTACAAATTTGCGGCCAGCAACGGTATAAGTTCTGGGGCCCGTTTCAAAAGATTACGATCGATTGTAATCAAACGTAACTCGGTTCAAGCGTAAGTTTCAACTTACAATCAAGTGCAAACTTACGCTTGATCGTGTTAACGCGCGATTAAATCAAACTTACATGATCGTAAGTCTGTGAAACGGGCCCAGATGTGTGAGGGTCAATATAAAGCTTCACAACAAATCAGTGATTTTGAAAATGTTGAGAGGATTAAATGAGAGGAGAATAATGATCACTGCCAGGCCGTGTGGGATTTAAAGACGGGCCGGGTGGGCAGGAGATATGGTCCGCGGTCTCACAGTCCAGGAACAATGGTGAACAAATAGGGCAACGATTCAGTGTTCAGTACGTAACATTAGTTAACGCCTATCCGTCGTCGTCTAGAGCCCGGACCTGTGTTCCGGCACGGACCATATCTCCTTTTCACACGGGAGAAGTAACCATTGTCAGGCGTACTCATATTCCGACTCAGGTTCCGCAATCGATTTCAGCTGATCTTCACGCAACATTGTTTATCAAGCTTTATTCCGTTATCGTCTATGAAAAGTCCACGGACTATGGCTCCACCGGACTATATCTGCTTTACAACGGCCTCAATATTTTTCCTTGAGTTATGCAGGTGCATTTGAATGTCCAAATGTACAACAAATAAATTTAGGTAGACATGTACAGAGATGTACAAGAATCTGTAGCGATTTTAATAATTTACACGAGTATACGTACAACAAAAACAAAAGTTAAATTGACATTGGCCACAGGAATTCCTATTGAATCTCAATGAAAGAAAAGAAAGCATGACGAACGCAAAGATAGAATTTATATTGCAATACATAGTAAGTTAAAGCCCTGTGGACACCATTTTCCACTTCTACAAGTATAGCCATGGCAACCAAAACATATAGCGATGATGTACGTGATGTTCTCGTCAGGGACTGAAAACCATTCTTTGAAAGAGGAAAAAATGTTGAGGGTTCAGCATCAGGCTTGAAACGTTAAAGACCGATGGACATGGGCTTACTGGAATATGTCCCGCAAAAACAATAATAACCGGCTGTCGAAGCCGAAGAAGCAAGTAAAACCACGATGTTGCCGCCCAATAAGTCCAGATCGATGACTTTGATCGACAGGCGATTATTAGGAAAATTCACCAGTTTATCAACGATGTCGCTGTGGGGTTTGGGGTACCATACACACTGATCCTCACAGCTGACGATTCATGTGTATCCACATATGTTATAGTATGGGAGGCTCTAAGTGGGAGACGGGTTGTCTTTCTCTTCTATCTTTTTGGTCACAATATATATATATGTTTGAATTTCTACTTAAAATTTAAAGTATTTTGAAAAATTGTGTATAATTGATGTAAATCATTGTTGTTTAACATTAGAATTGTATATATTTTTTGTATTTGTCGTATTAATATTTGGGATATTGTCCTTTCTATGTGAAGCGCGAGGGCCTCTGCATTAGCGGCTATATCCAAGATTGTTATTATTATTATTATTATTAATTATAATTCCCAACCCTGGATAAAATATTAGCATTGGTGCGGAAAGACCTCAATTGCACTGGTGGAAGACAACCTTGTGGAAGTTTCTCAAGACCATGGGTGTAAGTTTAAGAAAGCAAAATGTAAGGACAATTTCCTGATTCAAAAGGCCCAATCTTTTTTCTCAACGACCATATCTCAGTAAAATAGAATAAAAATTCGGAGAAATAAAGTGCAATCCAAAATTCTAATTTATCTAGAAGAAACATGAACATAATGCCCATCACCTCCGTCCAAATGTTGGATTGACAAGGATTCGGAAGGGCGGTATTGCACCGTAACCGCCGCTTGTAAAGGCCAGCGCTTATCATCTTCCATGGCCGGAAGTTGTGACGGATCGTTACCACAAGCCTGTGACTACCACTAGTGGATATGAAACGGGAAACCTTTTGAGAATGGTTGGAGAACAATTTTTTCCCTGTCCCCGAACATCCCCGAAAATCACAATAATAAATGGATGACCGGCCAGTTATCCATAAAGCATTAAAGCAAAAAAATACCAAATATGAACAGTACAAAGGCAGATATGCAGAGTTTGCTTTTCCCCCTAAAAATGTCAATTTTCGACAAATGCAAAGAAACGGATCTTAACAATCTCATTCAAATCTACAACAAGGTATTAATAGTATCGGCCAAAGCTCTATTTGCCATAAATAGTTAGTCTTCCTCCTTATCACCCGGATCTTACTCATTTGTCACAAATAAAACTTATTGTTGCCAAAAGCACCGAAATAGAATGGAAAAATGCAATAAAAACCTGTTATTTGGATAGAAGACTCCTACTGGAGCGAGAAAATTGTATGATACTGCCATATCCAATCCTTATCAAGCTGACGGAGGACATTGACAGTGACGGAATCAGACGTGCTCACTGAATGTAGTAATTTTTTAACTCATAAAATCTATATACTATAGGGCCTATGCATCATGGTTTAGAGCATGAAAAGTTTTTTTGCAAAGTTACGACAACCTTACGTTAATTGTGCTCAGAAGCAGTCTAATTTGTTACTTGGGCGCTGAGTCCAATCCTATTGTGATCGCTTATCATTATACTACCGATACACCTGTGATTCACTCCATTCTATACAATTGTCGCCGTCCAAAACTATTAGAGGGATGGGCATATGAGGTTGGATCGACCTATCGTTATTCCTTTGGTTAAGATTGGAGGTCCTTTTGTGAGGTGCCCCTGTTTCATCATGAACAGACATAAAATCTTGGGCATTTCCAGCTCCGCGGTTCAATATTACAACTCGAGATCCCGATTACTAATTCACAATAGTTTTTACTTTTAAAACAAATACTCACTTTTAGCATTGTCGTTCGCGTAGAGTTCACTAGACATACACTATCTGTGCAAAATCTCCATTTGCCATTTCTTTGCCATTATTGCCTGATTAAAGAACTCCATCCCCGTGCATATCATCTCCTCTGCAGCATGGCTGAATTCCAGGGATCAGTGGCAAATGTCGCCCTATAAATACCCTCACCCAGCACTAACTAACCCCAAGCTTTTAGAACCGGTGTGGCAGTTCTAATGGAGCCCCTGACTATTACACCCCTGCCGGATGCCGGGCCATAGTCTCCTTTTACACCTGCCACTATCACCATTTTTTGCGTTAATCTGCCATACTGCAAGCAGCAGAATTATTCCGATTCTGATCATCCCTTCGAAACAACAGTGACTCAGATACACACTGGTACTTGTTAACCTCGCCTGATGATGTGTAGAACTCTTTGTGTAGTTATCTACTTTGGAACCTGCAAAATCTTCATACTTCCAAAGTGGTATATGACGGCCACTTGGTATTTTCACATTGAAGGAATTGGTTACTATCAATAATAGCACCCGCAATAGCACCAAACACCAAAAAAAACCCAATGCCTGATAGAGCAAAAGTCCCGGATGTAGCGATTGCGTTATCATAGGCACATTCCTTTTTCTCATAATTAGTATTTTAATCACATTATTTTGTTTTAATCATCATCATCATCATCATCCACCACTTACAAAGCGGCGAAGCCCGGCATGCTTTATTACCCAATCAATCACAACAAGGGAACCACAAGGTGTTTTCGAGAAATAATTGGGCTCTCAAAGTAAAGCATCTTGCGGGGTTGTTCCGAAATTAGAGCAAGGCAGTCACTTAAATAGAGAGAGAGAGGTCGCCAGCCAAGAACAACTGCTCATATTCTGTTCATCCTTGTTAAGACCTCATGAAATTGACCTAGGCATGAAATCTTCTATAGAGGATCACAGGATTGTACAGCTTTTTCTCTAAAGGAGTCTTTACTCTAGCCTAACTCGTGAATATCTACACCAATACGCCATGGGATCAAAGAGAGAAAGATGCTTGCATAGGACTTTGATTACTCATATCGGCGAAGTAACTGATTTCTGTCGCAGTTATTATGGTCTAATTATACCTTCAATACTATGGGGTTTGTCAAGGGCAAAGTTGCCCAAAATTTGATTGAAAAGAATAACATGTCATCAGAATTTTTTTCGAAATAATCAGTGACCAGTGATATGAATCATGCCTGCATTGACTCGAGCAAATAATTAGCACTGTGATCCAGTAAATCGCTCGGATGCCGAGGGTTAAAGACGTGTTTATTGGACGTAAAGGCCATTGTTATTACCTCCACAGTTGAAACAGGTTTCAGGTGCCCATCACCCGATTAGATTGGCTATTTTTTTTATGACCCCAAAGCACAAGTACTTGTCCTCTTTCACGACATAAATTAAACCTTAGGCTTTCACGGTGCGTTCAATGAAATTTGACCGTATATTTCCTAACATTTTTCCGCAAAGGAAACAAAAGATGGACAAAAAATCATGAAAGGAAAGTGGTTTTGCAGTATCTGTGGAACAACCCCTTTGTGCAAATACAAAACTTAACTTACATTAATTACGAGAACCCCAGTTCTATTCAAATTTAACGTGTTGTTAGCATAGGTCGATAGACCCCTTCTTTTATTTTTCTAAATAACATGGTGGTAAATTGAAATAGGGAAATGGGGTCCAGCAATAAGTTCTGAATCTTGGTTCTGCACAAAGATGTTCAAAGATGTTAGGTCAACAGATTCCACCTGAGTTTTGTTTAACAATAGTTTCTTTTTTCAATAAATGATGAACTATACAGTCAAAAAATAGTGAACTCCAGTAGAAACCTCCCAAGTGTATTTAAATCGCGAACGGGCCAGCTCAATCCAAAACTGGGTAGACATTTCATTAGCAGTCCCAAGTATACAAAGGAGGTATTGCCATTGAATTCATCTGCGCTACTTAACAACATTCCTCATACAGAGCATTTGAGGAACAATGGCAATACTCATTTGCGTACTTGGGCAGGCCTTCTATGTGAAACGTCTACCCTTAATCTGGGCGGGATTAATGAGTCTATAACGCTGACATTCGTTTCAGCTGCATGGCAGAGTAACAATGGCTATGGCCGTTCCAAATAAACAAAGGGATATGCACCTGCTTTAGGCCCTATCCGCTGAATACCAGGTGGCTTTACTTATCAATAACACCACTATTTGCTTAGTCCCTGCAGCATAGTGTATGTCCCTTGGTCACTGTTATCTTTCAGAAAAGAAATTGAGATGTCATTTATTTCATTTTCATGAAAATGGCAACTTTACAATTGCCATAGCCCAATATAGTAATTTTGTAGTTGTAGTTATTATTTAAAGTGGGAAAATGGTTATCTTTCTGCGCATTATGTAATACAAAGGAACAATTTTTTCCTTGATCCCAATGGCCAACAAGGTCGACCCATTATTCCCGTCTCAGACTTAGTTTTGTAGTAGAGCAAGGGTCCACCTACAATCTAAACCCTGTATCCAAATTCCACTATAATAGATTTTGGAATGTAGTATGTCATTAAATTATAATTATAAATACTTTGCTTGGTTGTTCGGTCCTAGACCAGCGAATGCCTTCAAAATACCACGTAGAATTGCTTCTGAACCAAGTTCACCATGGAACAATGAAGAGCTCCATGTACTAAAACGTGGTAAACGTGCTTCTTGAGCGCAAATGATGAATTCTGGTCTGTCTTTCCAAAAGAAATTATGAGGGAAAAAGTGAAAGAGGGAAAAACTGCTCTTAAAAAACTGCTCAAAAAAGTCTTATCACAAGCAAGATCGTTACAAAACAGATTTTCCGTATCATTGACAAGCTATCTGCCCATATGCCTATCCAAGTGCTGCCTCCTGAACCTCATGTCTACACAGTTTGCTTTCACGGAGTTTGCCGTGTTTGTGATCATAAGAATGCGTGGTCTTCGTTTGGCTTGTACAAGGCTCTACGGCTCTACAACTATGCCTTTTTCCAGAACAGACCTTCAGTATCGTTCAATCACTTTGTTCCTCCCGGTAATTTGTACGAATTTTGAACATTGGGAACAATTTGTAGGCCAACTTTAAGTTTTGCCGTAACTTTAAAAGGCCATATGAGGGCAAAACATTTGTGAAGAGCGCCCCACGCCCCCATTTTAAAATTTGATATTTTGGCACGTTACGTTGGATAATTGGGTCTAGGAATCTAATACGCTGCGAACGAGAATGCTAAAATGCGTCATTAATCCACAAATAAATCGTTTTGTAATTGAATTGGGATCCCATATTGGACTTAAAGGCAGCGCTGGAAATGCTCCTTTTTGTCCGCCTGATGAAACTAGTGCCCTCGAGAAAATCACCTCTCACTTGACTTGCCCTTGCCTGAAGATAAAAGCATTAATGATAGCGCAGCACGTACATGGCCTATTTCCCGGCTGTTTCACATTGTAAGGCCGTTTCCTCCAGCGCCGTTTAATTAATCGGGATCCCGATATCTTCTTCTAATTACAATCCCTTCGTTTGTGACACACCGACTTTTCCGCAGCTTACCATTCACATGTTATAGTTTTAAGCAGGGGACTGTAGTGTAGAGTGGTGCGCTTCCGGATAAAATTGTGAATTTTTGGCACACAAGTACTTTAGGCCTTGATAATTTTACTTAGAATGGAAGCACTGCCAACCCCCCTTATGTGCCCCCATCCTTGGGTTTTTCAAGGTTATACAGGGGTCAAAATTTTAAATTTTTCTGAAATGTGTTAAAAAGCACACCATGTGGTTTGTCTGGTCACAAGGATTCCAAAAGTATACTTTACACTATAATGGTTTATAGTTCAGGAGTTATGGGGTAAAAACTGTAAACATGGTGACAAGTCAATTTGGTTTGTACATAGGGTCACAGTTAAAAGTTGCTTTGATTCAGTTAATAATTATGTGGTGCAACTTGTTTGTCCGCTGGCTTAAGGATTGAATAAGGATAGTTTTGCCTTTATCTGTTATGCTTAGTGTTTCAAGTTATCCAACAAAATAGGTCACAGGGTCATAGAATCCAATAGCTGCTTGCCACTAGCTGTTGACGTTATATTCGCCATTTTGTTAATAACCATACACGTAAGATAGTCACAACTATTCCGTATTTCAATTTATGAGCTAACCAACAATTTGAAACACATTTTACAAAAATTGGAGCAACTTTTAATTTTTGACCCCTGTACACCAATATGCCTTTTTTTATTTATTAATAAATTTAATACAATTACCATTTTTTACCGTTTTTACCCATAATTCCTAAACGATAAGTCAAGGTAGTTATAAACTATACCTTTTTGGAATCCTTGGTAACCAGACAGACACCATGGTTCGTTTTCAACACAATCGGAACATTTTACAAATTTTACCTCTGGGGTCACCTTGAATCCCAGCCGGTGGCCATTAAGGGGGTGTGGCAAGTGTTCCCATCAATTTTTTTTTATTATCACGTTAAGTACTTGTGTACCAAAAATTCACAATTTTTATCCGGATTTGCACACTCAAATTAGATCTGTTTATCAACCCCCACTATACTAGCCAGTTACCAATGCAAAAACCGTGTAAACATCTCAAAATTTGTTGAAAATTGGGGCGTTCTTCAAAAATGTGCTAATATTGCTTTATCATGAATATCAGCTGACTCGTACCATTGATATTAAAACCGCCAAAGGTCACAGACCGGTCAAAACAGGGTTCATGCTGATTTGGTCTTAAACTTTCAGGTGAGGGCTAATTCTTTACACCATGCAAGATATAAATTTTGAAAAATCTTGAGGGGCGCACTAATTTTCAAATGTGCCCCTTGTTCTCTGTAGAGAATAAAAATTTTAAATGAGTGGATTGTGCGTTCGCTTGCTTTCACATGCAATGCACGCTTGATTAAAAATGTACGCTCTACATTAATATGAATTGATTATAAATTTATACATAGCACTACATACACATACGCCCTACATGTAATCTGTGTTAAATAGATGACCTTTGAATCGTCGACATTCTTATTTGAACTTCAGGTTATGTATACTAACAGAGCCATTATGATTCGTTGATTAAAGAGACAACTTCTCCGACCAATCTGCCGCGTCCCTGCCTTCATGAAATCATTGCATAGAGAGGTGGGTTTTACCCCTGCACAACCACCATTTGCTAATATTGCTGACATAATATCTATGTACATTCGTAGAGTCTCGTTACTACAATTACCAAACCTGTATGGCTATTTTATGGTAAATCTTATCAGCAACTTGACTTCCTGCTTCGACACAAACCGAAAGGGATCCCACAGTATTTTCGTGAGTATCCAGTTCAATGCATTCAATGTTTCGGAATTGTTCCCAAGACAAAAGCATTATATAATCATTTTGTCAATTTTTTTACATTCCATTTTTGAGGCTTTTTAGGCCTATGTTTGGTTGAATATAACGTACCGCGACGGGAAGTCGTTCCCGTAAACATTGTTGCTTGGGTGGTATTGCAAAAACGTGATATTGATGCTAAAGGCCTCTTAGTCCTGTGCGCGATTTGGTAACCATAAACGGACCTCGCTTCCGGTCGCATTGTTTAGTTCATTAAGTTTGATTTACTTATTGTTTTTGATTCACTTATTTTTTGATTTGATTTTAATGTTTATTTTTAATTTACTGTAATTTTTTGTTTTGGGGGGGGGGGGGGGGGGGGGACCTTCTTTCCTTTTGTTTCTTTTTTTTCCCTCTTTTTTCTTTTCCCTGTCTCTATTTCTTTTTGTACTTTGACACAAATCTCTTCCTCCTTTGTTACTTTGTGGCCTTTTCTGTTTGTATTTCTTTCGTTTCTTTTTGTCCCGTTTACCATTTCTGTTTTACTTCATTCATGTTTTATTTTTATTTTGTGTTGATCTCTCTGTGAAATGTGCATTTTTAAAAAAAATATTTCAGTTTTTAATTAGTTTTTTTTTGTTTTTATTTATTTTATTTGCTTGCTTGTTCATTTTTTTCTAATTGTCCTATTTTAGTTTATTTAATCACTTATTTGGTATATATTTTTTGTTTTCAATATGTGGGTATTTTTATTTTTTATTTATTTTTATATTGTTTTCTTTAGTTATTTTTATTTCGTCGTATTTTTTATTATTTTATACAATTTGTTTTTAAAAATGTTATAAAATAGCGAGAGTAATTATGATGTGCTTTAAATAATACAAAACGCACAAATATAAGCTGTATATCCGCTCCGTAAATTGTGTGTGAGCGACACGCTCTGTGTCAAAGTCGCAATGACACGTACCCACCCCCTGCCACCTGTTTGCTTTTGTTTTGGTTTGTTTGATTTGGTTTTTTTCTCTGAAGGTGAAGGACTTCATGTTGAACCTATGACGACCAGTTTGTTGAAGGTCTTACGATAATGCATTCGACCTAATCCCCAGCAAACACAAACGTTTTTAAAACGTTTATTGGTTAGGTTCTAGATTCGTCTATTACGTCTTCGTCCATTCTTTTTTTTTTTTTTTTTTTATAATACCTTGAGAGACGTTTTAAAACACGTTTTGGCAAGGTTCTCCTTCATCTATTGCATCTCGTTTATAAGACCCCTGATAATCCGTTTTAAAACGTTTTTTGGCTAGGTTCTGGTTGGTCCATTTCGTTTTCGTCTAATAAGAGCTTGTAACACGTTTAAAAAACGGTTCTGCATGGTTTTCATTCGTCTATTTACATCTTAGTCTATAAGACCCTTTGAAAAACGTTTAAAACGTACCCCATGCACATTATACGGTTAGGGTGTACAAATTTTTAGTATCTGGATGACTCTACCAAAATGTATAAAATGTCCTAATAACGAAACCGTTTGCAAAATACTCCAAAAACCAACATATAGAAACAAACGAAATCGCAATAACGTTTCATTTAGTCTATTTTTTGTATTTTAAGCCCTTGCATTATTTTCACCGTGCATTTAATTTCTGGTTCATGCACAGATGGTGTATATAAATTCTAGTGGTATGAAATGGGTTACTCTTACTAGGTCGACTCACTTTTGAAAAAAGTACAACCGCCTTCGGCTACATCAACGTCCAGCCTATAATAAATAGAATTAACCCTTCATATTTGAGTCGTCTAGCTGTTGTAGTGGTTAAGTGTTTTGAGTTGTTTTTTTCACTCGAAGAGTGCCCAGGTTCAATTCCCATCGGTAAGTGAGTAATGTGTGTCTGTCGAATGAACTTTGTGTAATATGCTTGATGGATATTTCCTTGCAATAAACCGCTCCGATATAGTACCGATTACTGTTTTTTTCTTTAATCATAGCCGTTTAATAATTAGGCGCAAATTAAACAAATGTTTTGGACGTTCTCATAACGTTTAAACGTTTTTAAATCGTTCTTACGTTTTAAGCAAGTTTTCAGTATGGTTTAAGACGTCCTAAAAAAATGTTCATTGGTTCAATTTACGTTCAAGACGTTTTCTGCAGGTTTTATTTATGTCCTTCACATTTGTCTTCACCCTTTGTTGGAAAGGGTTTTTTTTAAACGGGTTTTAAAAAGGTTTTTTATTGGTTTTAAACGTCTAAAACGTTTAAACGGTCCAAGAAAACGTTTGATTGACGTCCAAACCTCCACAAATTGTTGTGCTATGTCAAATATACTTGGGCCTTTGACATTCCATCTTCCTCTTTGGCCGAAATTTTAAAAAATAAATCTATTTTATTCTTTTGTGTTTTATTGATTAGATTTTTTTCATTTACGTTTTTTTTCGTCATATTTGGCGTTCAAATATTTATAATATGATGGCCCATATCTGTACCGTGATCGAAAGGGCCCTACTGGTGATGGACATCCCTTACTTAACAGATGATCTGAGCCACTTGATCGAAGCTCACATCAATTTTTCGGGAAAAGCCAAAATGGAGGCGAGGAGGTAGCTGGTAATATTTGTCCTTTCGGAGGAGGTTTGGAACAGCTTGTGTTGTCCTTCGAATCAAGCCGTGGTAAGAGGAGAACATTAAAAATCTTTAGCACTTAAGAACATTGTCAATTATGAAATATAAAAATGGAGCAATCTAATTGGACAATCGACCTTTTTTATTTCAGGACTTCGTAATTCTATTATTAAAAACATTTGTAAGGGTGTGCAATAAAGTTCTTCTCCCCGCCTTTGTGACCGACTTTCTTGGTTTCAAATTAGGGGCAGTCTTGAAATGGTTATATCAAAATGTCACCATACTTTGTACTTTAAATAATGTAACAACATCGCAAGAAACATCAATATCCCGGGACATTATACTATGTGACTATTTCCAAACAAGACACGAGTTTAAGCTTTATTTTGCTAATACTAAAATTACACTCTTTATTAGAGGAGAGTACACAGACCTGTTTCGATTTGGAATTTGGGAAGTGGTATGACAGTCTTGGTCCCAGTGGACCTCACAAGATCACCCTCTTCAACCTTTGTTTCAATCAATTTTAATAATATCATGATAACGGTAATTTCCATTTAGATATTCGTGATAGATAGCTTTATTCGAGTCTTTGTCTGTAAACCGATCCGATATGCGTAAGAGCGCCTCCTACCGTAAAGTCTTTGAAAACTAATCTAAACACTGCGCACTTTCATTGGTTCCTAGCCGTGTGACATGAACGATATCACCCGGTACAGCGCGTTCGCGTCGGCGCGATACGCATACGCACTGCACTGGCCAATCGAATGCGCAGATAACAATGAACTGATCGATTTTAAAATGCTTCCCCCGGTAGTTTTTTGTTGATAAATCTCCTAATTTTTTTAGATATAATTTTCTAACAACTTCTTATTTGATAAAAGTTAAAGAATGATAATAAATAGGTATTGTTTTTGCCTCTGGCCATGTGTCTACGTGTCATATCACACACGTGCTACAGGCACTATTTTATCGTAAAACAACATCGGCTGTCCCTCGTTGTTCTACTTAAAATAATGCTGTCGCCCGTGTTATTTGACACGATAACACATGCAGAGGCTAAAACAAACTTTAATTCTCTAATTAGACGACTCAGGTTTTCGTCGGGTGGAAGTCAATTAGTACTGCCTTTTTCTTTCTGCTGCTGATTGGTGGTTGTCCATGTTGAATGCCAATTTGATTCACTGTTTTGTTGTTGAGATGGCATGTCCGACTCATGCCCACCCCTGTATCGCATATCTCATCTCGAAAACTGAATCTCGATCATGCAATTTCTCAAATAATTAGGTACTCTCCAATCCAACTCCCTAGATTGGTATTGTCCCTTTTCAAACAATATCCAACTGGTTTTCTAGAAACTAACCTTTTAGTGTGTATCCACGCATAAAGTGGATGGGTATCCTTTATCAAATTTACAATTTCTCTGGTTTCATTCACGACTGATTCCCAACATGGCACAAATCTATTAAAGAACTCGTGTACGTGTGTACTTTATCCTTTACTATCTGAATTCTCATCGACTTTGTTGAAAAAGACATCTCAAAACGCTATGCTTTGGGTTTGCACAATGAAACCTTAGGCAAAAGAGTTTGGGAAAAAGTACTAATTGTTTGAGGACACTATACATTCACACTTGCTGCCTACGAATATATGGTTTAATTGTTTCCTGAAATACTCGTTGGAGCCTGTGAGTATGTTAAAGTAGAGCATGGCAATACCTCTCTATCGTTATATGGAATAACAAGCGAAATAACAAATCTATTCACAATGAAGGATTCAATATTAAAAAAATCCAAGCGAACGTGAAAACCCCCAAAACTCTTTTGAGACGTTCACGTAGAAACGTAACCCTTCACGTTGGTCCATATCATTCATCTCGTCAGGGAAGACTTACATTTGGAAAACACTGTGATGCAGAATGTTTTATTAATTAGTGGTAATGTTTTTTACTGAGAAGGGTGAAGTGAATAAAGACGAGGGAAGAGGAAGGATTAAGTGTGGAGTCATTTTTGATAGTGAACATGAGGTTTGGGTGTGTGGATTTCTTCAGATTTTTAGAATAAGATTAGCCGACGACGTTAAGAAAAAGTGTATTTTGTTCTGTCGTCACTGTAATGTTTAAATTTTGAATGCGGCAGGTCATTCTATATTTTAATATGGCGAGCTTCCACAGAATGACACATACCTTGCTTCTTCCCAGCATAACTGAACTTTCATATATCAAATGCCGGTATATGTTTCACTCATCAACATTCTTTCTGTCTGTGAAAGTGACAATCGCCATATTTAACACTCTAAACTACCCTCCCTACTTGAAACGTAAAACCGGGCCCTTTGTTTCTACATGGCACACACACCAACCGCAGTGTACAAACACACACTCTTTCTCCCCATCTCCTGTTTGCTTGTGTTTTGCCCTGCAATCATGTGGCAGCCACCATTGCTTTCTGAAAATTACAAATAAATTTATAAACAGTCTATACATCCATCAACCATCAACTCTCCTTCCCCATACCATACAATCATGCATATACGGTATTACCTCACTAACGCGTTTGGGAACACATTTTGGTCTGCTTTTTTTTTTTCACAAAATGGAAGCAACCATTTCACGAAGCGAAAACCGTTAACCACTACATCGTTTTCAACACGACATGACTGAAAACGTAATAGTGTTGTACCTTATTTTATACTTACTTCAGTCACAGATACGGTCATGGATCGTACTCACCATTTGGATGACGAAACTAATCCATGTGGCAAACGGCTTTCCTTCTGTAAGTTAACCGGTAATGTCCGTAGTAACGCGCGTCGCGTCCGTTACAATGATGACTGCAATGATGACGACGATGACTATATGTTGTGATAGTCTTATCTTACAAATAGCCGACTTTCCATTCGACCAATCGTGTAAAAATCCAGTCTCATCTTGCTGAAAAGTTCCCGATTGAGGGAATATGGCTCATTTGTAATTGTGAAACCGTTTGAAAATTTCTGAACCTGAAGTTGCCACGGAGAAATCGGCACTGATTCCGCCGCCGCTTGCCTGCAAATGCGACTTGAAATGAGCAAGTAGTTGAGCCTAGTTTTGTTTCACTTTGAGTTCCATAGTTGGACACTTTCAGATTTCCTTCTTCAGCGTCGGTAATGATGTGGATGCATTAAATCGTTATTGGTAACTTTGAATCAGGTTTTTTGTAAAAAAAACCCTTAAAAAATCAGAGCATTCCATAACAGAACTAACAGCTCTTGGTTGTAACCTTATCTCTCAAATCAAACGGGGGTTATTTGTTTTTATATTTCTATTCATGTGTAATGCGAAAATTACAAGTACATATTGATGAACTTCTATTGAGTGCATACCAAGAAGATAAACAAGAAAGATAGCTTCACATCTGAGTCAACTGTTCGGTCGGGGCGGCCAGAAAAATTCCATGAGCATGACTGAAAACCAAGTTAATGAATGTGTTTGTTCTGTAGATTCAGCTGAAGAAGTTGAAAGATGTTTAGGGGGAAGCTCTTGGGACTGCATGGTGCTCAACATCTACATCGGATATGTACAATTAATACAAAGAAGTGTGCATATTGGAAACATTGATTTATATGACGGACGACATAGCTCACCTGAAGATGAGCTTTCAAGTAAAATTCACGCAAAAATTCGAGCTGACCTGGAGATGTAATATGTGCAATTCAGGGAATTTACACAAACAGCGAGCAATTTCTAAGTTTTCAAGTCCCACTCAAGTATCGGTAGAGAAGAACAAACAATGATTTATAAATGCTTTGCTTGAGCGATCGCGCTCTGAAAACAAACATTTTTGTTTGAAATGCCCTTAACCTTTCATGAGAATAACATTGTAAAATCATTTCCGATATAGGAGGCCTATTCTTATCAAATTAAAACAGCATAGAAAATTAATAGGGATGACTATAGTTACATACGGCGAGACATAACTTGCACAAGGAATTGGAATTATTGTTTTATTATCGATATGCCGACCACAAGAATCCATATGAACGTCACGGTACGATACAAGCCGTATGGCAACTAATAGCCTACGAAAGTAAAAATTTCACCTTGGAATTACAACATTACTTTATTTCGTGCAACACATATTATTCTATAAGACCCCCTTATAAGACCCCATAACATAATCCTGAAAGTCCCTCAAAATCCCTGTAGGGAATATAGAGAAAAAAAATATACTTTTTGGTGTATTTTATCTAATACGTGTCATATTGGATGGGGCGTCCAATATTTTGAGTAGTGAATGCCAATGTTTTCATTGTACTGTATATTTGCTTTACTAACACACTCCGCCCACTGCAATAAACAAATTTACAATTTAAATTCCAATATATAAATTAGGTCAACTTTTGTTCAACATGTACATCACTGTTATTAATTTTTCTTGTTAAAAGGATTAAAAAGTATAATTTTTTTTATTTTTTTTATTTTTTTTATTTTTTTTATTTTTTTTATTTTTTTTATTTTTGGGGTAAAAATTACCCAGTTCGCATATTTCAAATTAACCCCTGCACGAATTACCCCTTATTTTACAATCTTCCCCTTCCTCCTACCGGGAATTTTCTACTTTTCACATGTTGTTCTGGGGCCTCATCGACCGGAACTGTGTTTTTAAATGAAATACATTTGTTGTAATTAGTTCCAGTTTCTGGTATAAAATGGTCCAGATTGCCTGGATATAAACCTCATGATTGTTGCTTGTAGGTAAAATAACAACATTATTCTATTCAAACAATTCAATACATAATTAGAACCTCTCTCTCTAATGGGAAACTTTAACGAGGTATTTTGTTTGGAAAGCTTTTTTCACTTATTTAACTATATATATTTAAATTACAGGGGTGTTGCATATCGTGAAAGCCTCATTCCATCAGCTGTTACATTGACAGCCCCATTTGTAACACTCGCTTGCTTCACACGCAGAGTACTTCATATTGTAATAAAAATGCAAACATGGTTCAACAAATTATCACCAAAATTAACCATACTGGGCCTTCACCTTAATGTATGCATGTTTTTCTGATAAAAAACACAGGTTGTGGGGGAAGACGAAACAGACATTGCTATGAGTAAAAGTGAGAGAGGGAGAGTGATGTTAATGTGCGAAATAAAAAGAGGAGGGACCATTCTGTCCTTCCATTTATTAACCCTGTATTTGAAACCCTCCTCATTAACTGAAGAGGTGCTCAGGATTGAAAATAATTGATTGTTACAAATAAAGCTGAGGACATGGGCTTTTTTTCGGATATACATTCTATAAAGACAGGTTTCAAATATTTAAGATATAAGTGAACAAACTAATTGAAAACTTAATGAGGGGTTAGATTCAATGATGTCTTGACTAGCGCTCCATTTTATGTTGAGGTATTGAAAGAGAACATAGGGCTATACTAAAGGCACTGTTTGTCGAGGTAAGGCCTTGTATGGTTCAGTACAAGTCTATGATTGTCATTATTGCCCTTTGCTATCTATTGTGATACCATTCTGTGTTCTCTAGATCAACAGTCCCTTGGGCAAATTTGGGTTTTTCTGGGCATTTCAAAATTTACCTTAGATTACCTATATTTTTGCGCTCTCCACCCGACCTTTGGCGCTTGCCAAAAAGTCTAACGTGATTAATCTAGTATAAAACAGTTTTAAAAAAACGGTTCATCATTTACCGTGATATCAAGAAGATGGGAAGAATGGTGATATATTTAAAACTGACCTGCTTGCCAAAAGAGCACAAGTAGATGTATTTGCGCAGCTTTAATTGATTGAAACTGTGCTTTGTACTCACAATTATTTCCTCACAATTATATTAATTTGTGGAGTATACATAGATGAAGATATAGTTTACTTGAAATATTTTAATTCTAATTATTGCTTTTGATACCACTAGATCGGAATCGATTTCTTCAACTGAAATTATACATCTTGACAAAGCCACTACAATATGGAAAGCCTTCTCCCCAGGTAAGTTAATTCTCCGAGAGGTTGCAAAATAGATGCGATAAATATCAACTTTCTGGCATGTAAGACAGAGTGAATTTGTATTATTGCTATTTCCTTGTAGCTTGCCACCACGCACACAACATTTGGGGAAAACACTGCGCTGTTCAAACCGGCAAACATCCGCAAGCAAAGCGCGGCGCTCTAAACAATTGGACTAACTAGCCAGGGTTATATCGAGAGCTATATACAGTGTGTCCCCCCAGAAATGGAGGTAAAAAACGAGGGTTCCATAACTTTTAAACAATAACAAAATTATTTTAATTGATATTCAAGATTGTTTAAGGGGTTTTATCTGAATTTCTCTTGTAAAAAATGGAGACCCATCAAGTTCGAACTTTTTGAGATATAGCGGATAGTGCACTATGTTGGTAACCATATATACCGATTGGATGGATCACAACCTTAAAGCAATTGAAACGACTACTACTTTTTTTCTCCTATGTTCACTATTTTATACATTCTTTGGTTAAAGCCACTACACTGGAAAAGCTTCATAACAGGTCAAGGTGTTTCCACGGTAAGTGCTTTTCAACCGAATGTATAACATAGTGAGAAAAAAAGTGTATGTTCCAATTTTTTTGTCAACAACTGGAGTCAATCATCGCATAGAATCCTTGATTCACAGTTGGGAACCTAATCCGTTAAAATTTCAAATCATTGGCAATTTTCGTATATTTTGCTTGGAAAATTGATGGCAATTCGAGAAACTCTAGTCTAACTTCAGCCCTCCTACCAACCTCCTGGTTTTTTACTACTTCGCTTGGTTAGACTATACTGTTAAAATGATCGTAAAAACGCATTTTTAACTGCAACTGGGACTCACACATTTAAAAAAACGACTTTTTCCTTACGTTCTTCACGTTTGTGAGTCCCAGTTTTGGTGGCCATTTAAAATGACGTTTTTTAATTTATAACGGTCATGTTTAACAGTGCACCCGTGCTGAGAAAAGGAATTGCGCTTTTAAAAAATCCGCCCAATCGTGCATTTTTGTTCTTAACACACTTGCGTACGATGGCTTATCCATCACTTTCCTTACCAAAGCATCAAACGCGGGACGAAAAGTCCCAACTTTTTAGAATTTTAACTACTTATCCGTTCCCAAGTTCAATACCTAAAGATTAATTGTTTAAATAACCACTCGTCTAACCGCCGGGGGAGGGTGGTTCCACCCTCCTAGCGAAATTATTTGTCCTTCCTGCCCTCAACCGATAGACTGATATGCATGCTCTCAATCACAGAGTACGTACTAAATACTTATAATGAAATCGAAAACTGTCAAACTACAAAATGCATTCGAACATGTTGTTGCACTTGAACTTAACAATACTAGGCAAGGAACCGTCGTGGACATACTTCAAATTTTTCACAACATTGGTCGAGGATATGGTAGTGATTTCAGAATTTGTTGACGATGGTAAACTAACTAAGTTTAAACCTTCTATTTTTCTTTCTCCTTAATGCACCTTCATATTCATTACACTTTGGTTGGTAACATAACTACTTATTTTCACGGCGATGTTTATTGCGAGAAGGTAATTTTTGCGATCTGTCTACAGCTAAAGATTAGCTAAGTCTTGTACCTGTTCAGGCAAAGTTTTGCGATACAGAAAACTATATAGAGGACGCAAATATTAGGGAAATAGATTATGACCTTAGATTTTCTTTTTGGATTGTTTTTCATATGATGTTTGTATATTAGCTGATGTATATTCTCAAGGAAATATTCCTAAATTAAGTTTCCATTTGCAACTATATCAAAATAACTTCTTTTTAACTTATCAAAGAAATCGATGTATTTTGATTTGTTTTAGTTTGTTCAAGAGGACGAGCGCTACAATACATAGATTCTACTCAAATCATTCGAGATCAAATTGAAAGCAATGTCATCATCATGCTGACCGTTTTGGGTCTGATTTTAGAAAAAATGGCAATGAGTACATGGCAATTTCCAACAGATCTGCGAAGCATGTTGTTATGTAGTAGAGGCTATTTGGTTTTGCATGTTGAGAATAAGAATGAGAAGGAAATGACAAAAAAAGCAAAGCACTAGAATCAGTAGGGACCCAACAATCTGCGAATATTCGGACAGAAATGTTTCATCTCTCCTGTTTTCCTAAAGCAAAATCAGAAAATAGTAAGGTACTACTAACACTTTTAGCGGAGAAATAGACCCCATAGCAACCCAATGTGCCTGTCATGGCTAACCCAAGCTAGCGCGACTAAAGGTGCCGGAAACAAATTGTGATAAAGACCGATTTACACTGAACATACCGGTAATACGGACAATTTGATTAACAGACCAGCAGAATACAATCCAAAAGCCACACACAGAAAGCACCACCTGCTGCAACCTGAAATGAATGAATCTTTGCGAGTCAATGTTGATCGAAACAACCCATTTTTATTTGTATAAGAAGACCATTTTAAAAACAACTGTTAATTACAACGCGCCATAACAAGTAAGCGAGCCATTTGTAACTTTTTTATCACGGTAGACAAAATGAAGTTTCAGTATATGAAAAGCAACCACACAGTTGAATGGAGAAATTTCATAAAAAACCAATGTGGAAATCCAAACAAGTACTGAGGAATCATCACATCAGGACAAGCTGTTTATAGCATACAAGAAAAATATAAGACTATATACCGCGAACACAGGGTAAACAACATATTGAAGAGCGCAAGAAGAGTTTGTACGTTTCTATATCAATAGAACACAACAAAACACAGAACGAGACTGTGACCTTCCAAATACGATGACAAAGATGAGCAAGGTCAACCAACAAAAACTGAATAAGATTTTCCGTCCGTCTGTATAGTTGCATGGTAGGAGGTCCATGAAGTGTGTACTGTGTGGTGAGAGAACAACTGGTGAATCTTCCGCTCAGAAAATTAAACGACCTGATGTTGGAAGATGAGAGCTTCTGTGTAATAACATAGCCTTGAGTATTTGACCACTACGCACAAGAGTAAATTGCAAGATATAGAAAAGAGATATTTGTTACTTTGAGGTACATGATAATGCTTCGAAAGATCCTAACCAGCAAGTGGTCTATTCAACCTCCATCCAATAGTTGGATATGTGGAGAATGTCTCCAGTGAAGATTTAATAAAGCATAAAGGCCAAAGAAGAATTTTATAGTTTGTAATCAGAAGACTTTTTCAGCATACAAGCGCGTTTTTTGTCAACTGCCATCGGTGTTTCTAGAACTATTCTGGCAGATGCTGGCAAAGTGTACTAAATAAATTATAATCCAATGCCGCATATTAAAGGTGGACCCATCGATGAGATCATAATCTTTCAGAAGAAAGCACGAGTGGATGAGATAGTTCAGGAGTTCAGGAAATTCGCAGGATTACTGACTAAGAGAAGAGGCTAAAGAAACAAACTCAAATGAAACAGTACAGGGAAAAGGATCAAGCCAGCTTTCAAAACTGCCCGAAGTATATGGAGACAAACCATAATGGACAGGATAATTTAAAATCGCTGCCTCAAATTTTGTCACTCAGAAGGATACGATTGTAATTGATTACAGCAGGACATACACACCAAAATGTGATGTTATTGTTTTAATGCAGAGAATCGATATATGAGTCATGACGGAGGAGTAGCAAAGGCCATTTCCGTTGCAGCTTGACCTTACCTTCAAAAGGAATGCAACCGTATCTTGCGTGGTGGTAATTGTCTTTCTGTTGGACCTGCATAGACACCAATTCTTACAATTTAAAATGTTCCAAAATTGTTCAGCGCTTTTTTTCCGAGATATGCAGAGATATCACAAATTTTGCCATCCTTCTTACAAAGACATTTTTCGAATGCCCTTTAGGATAGACCGAGTCGGTTATTTTTTTGCAGAGTCAGTTGCAATTCCTTTAATTATTGTTTCTGTACATCGGTGGCTAAACAAATCTGCGCTAAAGCCCTTGTGACTGCTTTGTTGAATTTTAGCAAGAATCAGGAAAAGCGAAACCTGAAGGACGTGTTGCTTGTAACCTAGACATCGAAGCAACCAAAACGTTTGAGCACATATGCTGGGAGATGTTCCAGTTCCAGCCAATATACCCATGTCCCCAATGAAACCTTTTCGGACTATCAACCGTCTGCCAACACCTGTAGAACAAAGTACAGAACAATCGCAGGTGGATATAATAGGTTGGTACAGATGACATTACGTCCACATTGAAGTTGATGTATTGTCAACGCGGCTAAAAAATCTAAGACACAAAGGGGATGTGTGCTTGAAGCAATAGCAAAAGCAATCAGGTAGAGAGCTTCAGGAGGATGGCAATCGCAATAATGAACACCGACACCATTACAACACAGGGAGTATGGGTGACCGACGATACAAATTCCAGTGCAAGAATATTGCACGCTGTGGGGCCCATCTACATGACATGTCTTCAGATACAAACTTTTCACAAACTTAACAAACACTTTTCTGTCAGTCCTTCGGTATGCTAACCTTCTCTTGAGTCACATCCATTGCAATTCCTCTGGTCATTCTGGTAAAAATATGGTGTGGGCCTAAACGGATTGCGCAAAGGCACTTCTGCTGCCAGTAGAAGAATTCATCAATGACCACACCCTATACGCAAAACAATTCACCTTATAAATTTGGACGACGCCTCCACTCAGCGGCATTGCGAGATGCATTCAGTCAACGGTATCCAGGAGCTGACTTCAAGGGAGTACAATGCCCATAGCATCTGAAGCTAGAGATGATGTGAAACACAAGACAGTACAGGTGTTAGGTTATATGTATAAGAAGGTGATATCACAAACAGCCATTTAGATGCAATTGTTAACCCTACAGATGAGTTCCTCCGCCTCCGAATCGTTTTGGTGTTGCCAAGCAATATCTTCAGGCGGCTGGACGACAACCTCCAACAGAATGCTATAAAACTCATAAGTACACACGTACAATCATTTTTTTTAAAAATAGGAAGATGTTTTTGTAACCAAAGGGTTCGAACCTGAAAATGCAGACTATTCTTGCATACTACTAACCCAAGTTTACTGGAGAGCGTAGAAAAACTATCATGAATGTCTCATTCAGACTTTCACAGATTTGTCTTCTTTTTTGCCAATAACAACACGAGACTGTCGTCGTTAAGCATTACCCCTTCTAGGAACCGGAAACAGTAATCACCAGAAACCTAGTGCCGATGGATTTGGTAAGAGCCTCAAATGTTTGAAAAGCCAAATCATTTTATGTCTGCAGAAGATTACAATTATGAGCATTGACAAAGACGCTATTCTTGCCAGTAAACAGTCGCTTTTAACGGCCGTTTTGCAGACCCACATATCCAATAGAGGGAAACCGATCTGGTTGAATTTGTCCCGACTGATAATCCCCATCGATACTTTTTTGAAACTGACGAAGGGATACTCCTCGTAAGCCAACAAGTGAAACATCGCTGCTCAAAGTGCAGATGTGATGGTCACCTGTACTGATAAAAACTGAAAACATGCAAGGTCTTCCCTTTATCATTAGTCAGCAGCTGCATCCAGAATTTCATTCAGAAAGAATGCAGAAATGCATTAAGATTAGGAAGAGTCCTCTTAAACCCGGTGAAATCATGACTACTAAGGCTATCACCTTCAATGCCGCAAAGTATTACATATCATAGAACCTGTTAAAAATAATCGTAAAACAAATTATTTTAACTGGCAAGTCATTTGCACGTTGTGAGTCCCAGTTGCCAGTTAAAATGACGTTTTTACGGTCATTTTAACAGTGCACCGTGCTAGAAAAGGGGACATTGCGCTTTTAAATCCGCCCAATCGCGCATTTTTCTCAACACTTGCGTGCGCTGGCTTGCTCCAGGGAAAGATTAACCATCGTCTACCTGAGCCATTTTTGTAACAACACCTGAAGGAGGGTGATGGAAGAGCAATAGATTAAATCTAGAAACAGGGTTATTAGAGTATAAGATGTGCCCATCACTTTCCTTACGCAAAGCATCAAACCGGTAAACGAAATTCACAACGGTTTGGAATTTTAACTACTCACTTCTACATCCAGGTAGACAAGGATTAATTTTGTAATTAACCCTCGTCTACCGAAGGGAGGAGGGTGGTTACAACCCCCTTCTATCGAAAGTATTCGTCTTCCTGCCCTCAACCAGATAGAACTGATATGCATGGTCTCAAAATCACAGAGTACGTAGCTATTCCAAAGGAAATCCGTACAAAAACTGCTCCAACTACAAAAATGCATTCGAACATGTAGTTGGAACTAGCAATACTGAGGCAAAGAACACGTTGTGGACACAGAGATTCAAATTCTCACAAAACTTGCCGAGGATATGGTAGTGGTTCAGAATTTGTTGACGATGGTAACTAAACTAAGTAAACGCTTCTAATTTTTCTTTTTTAATGAAACGTACACAGTCATTAAAGGTCCCAGGAAATGAGATGATAAACCTACTCCAAATCTTTATGAGACATTCCATTCCAATAAACAGGGCCAGAAAAAAATACACTACCAGTGACATCATTAGTGAAACTATTGATTTTCAGTCAGTGTCATGAATAGATTCACACCAGTCACCTGGAATTTTCTATTACTCTCTGAAAAATCAATAGCACCCCAATTGATGTCATCACCAACCCAAATATTGAATGCTTTCTAGTCCCTCCTTGTAGACTTGACACAAACCACATCAATCTTATTTGCATTTCCTGGGACCTTTAAGCTTTTTTGGTAAACATAACTTATTTTACATTTTACACCTGCTGATGTTTTTGCTTAAAGGTAGATTAGGCTTAATCTTGTACCTATTGCGCAAAGTTTGCCATACAGAAGACTATAGAGGACGCAAATATTAGGGAAATAGATTATATATAGCCTTAGATATCTTATTGGGATTGTGCTTTCATAATTAATGTTGGTATATTAGCTGACATATATTTCAGGAAACTATTGAAATATTCTGAATTAAGTATATCATTTGCAAAGATATCAAATGTAACTTCCTTTTACTTATTAAAGGAATCAATGTATTTTGATTTTATTTTAGGTTTTCAAGAGGACGAGCGCTACAATACATAGATTCTACGTTAAATACATCTCGAGATCAAAATTGAAAGAAATGTCATCATTAATGCTGGACCGTTTTGGCTCTAATTTTAGAACAAATGGCAATGAGTTACATGGCAATTTCCAACAGATCTGCGAAGCATGTTGTTGTGTAGAAGAGGCTATTGGTTTGCCAGTTGAGAATAAAGTAGAAAGAAATGACAAAAAAGCACCAGAAGCAGTAGGGAACCAACAATCTGAGAATATTCGGACAGAAAATGCTTCATCTCTCCTGTTTCCGAAAGCAAAATCAGAAAATAGTGGAGTACTAACACTTATTAGCGGAGAAATCGACCCAGAGCAACCCCAAGGTTCCTGGTATGCTAACACAGATTAGCGGGACTAAAGAGCAGGAAACAAATTGTGATAAAGACCGATTTACTGAACATACCGGTAATACGGACAATTTGATTAACAGATCAGCAGAATACAATCCAAAAGCCTACACGACAGAAAGCACCGCTTGCAACCTTGAAATGGATGAATCTTTGGCGGATGTCAATGTTGATGAAACAAACCCAATTTTATTTGTTGAAGACCATTTTAAGCAACTGAATAATGACAACGCGCCAGTAACAAATACGGCGACCATTTGTTCCAATAATTATTTTATCACGGTAGACAAAATGATATTTCAGTATATGAAGAGCAACCACAAAGTTGAAATGGAGAAATTTCAGAAAAAACACAATGTGAAAATCAAATCAAGTACTGAGGAGTCATCACATCAGGACAAGCTGTTTATAGAATTGCAAGAAAAAGATAAGACTACCGGAACACAGGGTACGAACATATTGAGAGCGCAAGAAGAGTTTGTACGTTTCTATAGCAATATACACATCAAAACAAAGAAAGAAACTGTGACCTTCACAAATATCGATGACAAAATGATGAGCAAGGTACACCAAAAAATGAATAAAGATTTTCCGTCTGTTATAGTGGCATGGGAGGAGGGCATGAATTGTGTACTGTGTGGGGAGAGAACAACTGTTGAATCTGCCGCTCAGAAATTAAATGACCTGATGTTGGAAAATGAGAGCTTCTGTGTAGATAACATAGCCTTAGAGTATTTGACCACTATGTACAAGAGTAAATTGCAGGATATAGAAAAGAGATATTATGTTACTTTGGAGGTACGTGATAATGCTTCGAATGATCCTAACCAGCAAGTGGTCTATATCAAACCTTCGAATAGTTGGATAAAGAGATGCTCAAGTGAAGATTTAAAAAGGGCCAAAGAAGATTTTATAGGTTTGTATCAAAAGACGTTTTTCAGCACAAAGCGCGTTTTTGTCAACTGCCACGGTGTTTCTAGAACTATTCTTGCAGATGCTGCAAAGCGTACGAATACATTATATCCAAATACCCTCATTATTAAAGGCAGACCCATCGATGAGATCATAATTTGTGCAGAAGAAAGCACAGTGGATGAGATAGTTCAGGAGTTCAGGAAATTCGCAGGATTACTGACTAAGAGAAGGCTAAAGAAACAAAACTCAAAGGATACAGTACAGGGGAAAAGTGATCAAAGCCAAGCCTTTCAAAACACGAAAGATTATATGGAGACAAACCATAATGGACAGGATAATTTTAAATCGCTGCCATCAAATTTTGTCACCTCAGAAGGACTACAAATTGTATTGATTACAGGCGACATAACACACCAAAGGGTTGATGTTATTGTTAATGCAGCTAATCGATATCTGAGTCATGACGGAGGAGTGGCAAAGGCCATTTCCGTTGCAGCTGGACCTTACCTTCAAAAGGAATGCAACCGTATCTTGCGTGGTGGTAATTATCTTTCTGTTGGACAATGCATAGACACCAATTCTTACAATTTACAATGTACCCAAAGAATTGTTCACGCTGTTGGTCCGAGATATGCAGATGATATCACCAATTTTACCAGCCTTCTTACAAAGACATTTTCGAATGCCCTTAGGAGAACCGATTCAGTTATTTTTGCAGAGTCAGTTGCAATTCCTTTAATTAGTTCTGGGACATTCGGTGGTCCTAAAGAAATCTGCGCGAAAGCCCTTGTGACTGCTTTGTTGAATTTTTAGCAAGAATCAGAAAAAGCGAAACCTGAAGGACGTGTTGCTTGTAAACATAGACATCGAAGCAACCAAAACGTTGCAGCGCATATGCTGGGAGATGTTCCAGCCAAAAACCATGTCACCAACTGAAACCTTTGCGGATGATCAACCGTCTGCCAACACCTGTAGAACAAAGTACAGAACATCGCAGGGGTTGGATATAATAGTTGGTACAGATGATATTACGCAAATTGAAGTTGATGTTATTGTCAATGCGGCTAACAAAGATCTACGACACAAAGGAGGAGTTGCTGGAGCAATCGCAAAAGCAGCAGGTAGAGAGCTTCAGGAGGAATGCAGTCGTATAATGAGACACCGTCAACCATTGCAAACAGGGGAGTATGTAGTGACCGACGGATACAAATTACAATGCAAGATACTGCACACTGTGGGGCCCATCTACCATGAAGTGTCTTCAGATACAAACTTTTCACAAACTTTAACGAACACTTTTCTGTCAGTCCTTCGGTATGCTAACCTTCCTCTTGAGGTCAAATCCATTGCAATTCCTCTGGTCAGTTCTGGTATATATGGTGGGCCTAAACGGATTTGCGCAAAGGCACTTCTAGCTGCAGTAGAAGAATTCAGCAAGGACCAACACCTTATAATCAAAACAATTCACCTTATAAATTTGGACGACGCCTCCACTCAGGCATTGCGAGATGCATTCAGTCAACGGTATCCAGGGGGCATGAAACTTCAAGGGAGTACAATGCCCATAGCATCTGAAGCTAGAGATGATGTGAAACACAAGACAGTGCGTGGTATTAGGTTATATGTAGAAGAAGGTGATATCACAAAACAGCATGTAGATGCAATCGTTAACCCTACAGATGAGTTCCTCCTAAATCTGGTTGGTGTTGCCAAAGCTATATCTTCAGCGGCCGGACGACAACTCCAACAAGAATGCGATAACATCATAAGTACACGTAATCATTTAAAAATAGGAGATGTTGTTGTAACAAAAGGGTTCGACCTGAAATGCAGACATATTCTGCATACGACTAGCCCAATTTTTACTGGAGATCGTAGAAACTATCATGAAATGCTCATTCAGACTTTCACAGCTTGTCTTCTTTTTGCCAATAACAAAACGAGTACTGCGTCGTTAGCATTACCACTTATAGGAGCCGGAAACAGTAATGCCCCTAGAAACCTATGTGCCGATGCATTGGTAAGAGCAATCACAATGTTTGAAGAAAGCCAACATCAGTTATGTCTGCAGAAGATTACAATTATGAGCATTGACAAAGACGCGATTCTTGCAGTTCAAGTCGCTTTTAACGGCCGTTTTGCAGACCACATATCCAATAGGGAAAACGATCTGGTTGATTTGTCACCGACTGATAATCTCCCAGTCGATACTTTTGAAACTGACGAAGGGATACTCCTCGTAAGCCAGCAAGGAAACATCGCTGCTCAAAATGCAGATGTGATGGTCAACTGTACTGATGAAAAACTGAAAAACAATGAAGGTCTTCCCTTGATCATTAGTCAAGCAGCTGGATCAGAATTTCAGAAAGAATGCAGAGAATGCATTAAGATTAGGAAGAGTCCTCTTAAACCCGGTGAAATCATTACTACTAAAGGCTATCAACTTCAATGTCGCAAAATATTACATATCATAGAACCTGTCAAAGAAGACGTTGAAATGTTATTATTGAAGATTTTTCTCCATGCTGATACAACATTAGCAGCTGCAACAGTTGTACTTCCTCTATTGGGATGTGATTCAGAGAAATCTGAATGTTGTGCCCAGGCAACAGCTCGCTCGATAAAACGTTTCAGTAAAAAGAACAGGCATGTTAAGAAGATCAGTTTTGTCAACGGAGACGCTCGTGCTTCAGGTCGGTTATTGAAAGCATTTTCGTGTACTTTCAAACCTGCTAGAGGACCAATAAATGAACTATACAATATGAATTGTAGTCATCAACAAAGCTATGACCAGAGTTCCCTCTCTACATCGATGAGAGCAATTGAGAATCAATCCAATCCTCAGACAACAGGGGCTCGGCGAAAAACAACTAACTTTCATCAATAAATCAAGTATTTGAAAACAGAGCATTTTCTCATACAAGTGGTCAACAACATTAGACGGGCGAATTTATAAAAATATAAGCACCACAACCCCCAAATAATAGCAACAAAACGCTTTTAAACAGACATTGATATTATTTGACATTAGGAATGACATACTCTTTTTTTAATCTATTAATCGGAAAGCGCAGTGAAAAAATTACATCAGCATGTTCACCACGGTTCGAAGATTTAACAATTATATTTTGCCCTATCTGTGGGCTGTAATTCGATAAGTTTAAACTCCATTGCATTTTTCTAAAAATGGTGTCAAATTGTTCGTCTAGTTGGACATAATAACATACACATTAAATACATTGTCTATGACATTTTGTTATTTAATGAGTGCAAAATATTGCCGGGCTGTGTGGGCTTATGGGAGGTAACAAGCCAAAGGTCGGACCGTCGGAACCTCACTTATTGAACTTCGAACACAGATTCATTCAATATACATTTTCTTATTGCGTGTGATGCCCTCAACAATTTGAGACCATTTTGTAAACTTTACCCAAGGACGACCTTAAACTATTTGCATCCCGTTATACCAAAACTATAAAAACTATAAGTCATGTAGTAGTGAAACTATACCTTTTTAAGCTTATCAATAGCTGAATAAAATCTGAACACTCTTAATTTTTGCCCCTGTACAAACTCCCCCCCTCATTTCTTAGCTTTGCATTGTAGAGATTTCCTTAGATTTTTGCTATGTTATTCCTGATAGCAAGTACAACTATATACAAGCAGTTATAAAACCTTTAGTTGCGATTTTTTGTTGGGTCAAATTTTGGGAAACGTGGGTACGCCACCAGGCATACCGCAACCTCTTCGTTAATGAACTGCACAAGCCAACTTTACGTGCAAGCTCGTTCAATACGAGATTGATCAGTGATGCCTGACGTCTGCAACACAGCCTCATCTTTGGCCCCAAGTTTCTAAATCACGATAGACATTTTTGGATGAAACCATACCAAGCAACTCACATTTCATACAGTTTCAAGAATCTTACCACCATCTAATAATAAAGCTATACTAAGGAATTTGGAAACTTAAACCATTTAATTGGGCCGTAATAAGAGAGCAAAGCTTCCTGATTTTTTTATTAAACATAGCAGGTTGAAGATCACTGACAATGGAACCATAGCTGAAAACTTAACACTTTTTTTGCAAATATAGTATTACTCTTGCCCACAAAATCCCCTGAACCATCAATGGATTTTAACTTAAACCCCCTTTGTTGCACATACAGAACAAACACATACCCTGTTCCTATATCCAACTTCTTCTGATGAACTTATAAAATTAACAAGCGAACTTAAAAATAATAATAAGCAAAAGCATATGATGACATTATCAATAGAACCTCCTTAACTCATTATTCCATCCATTAGTAGTGTTTTATCAAACATTTTTAATATTTTCTCTTACTTCTGTAATTGTTCCAACCAATTAAAACAGGCAAATGTTAATACCAATATTCAAATCAGGCGACAAACACGATTTTTAACTATAGACCCATTTCAATTCTTCTCCATTTCGAACCGTCTGAAAAGGTAGTCTATTATTCGTATAATTAATTTTATAACGAAATACAGTATTCTCACCCCTCATCAATGGGCGTTAGGCCTAACGATCTACGCATATGGTCATAAATGACTCTATTGCAAAATAGCTGATAATCTGGATAATAAACTTCATACCGTTGTTATATTTTTAGATCTTAGCCAGGCTTTCGATACCATAATTCATGACATCCTTCTTTACAACTTAAATAAGTAGGTATCCGGGTCTTGTCTAATGACTGATAGGACTACCTATCTAAAGAAAACAACGACGGGTTTGTTTAATAAATAACACCTTCTCTGAACCAGCAACCATTACCTTTGAGTTCCCTCAAGGCTCGATCCTTGGGCCCCTTTTTGTTCCTCATATAACATGAATGACGCTTCCACTTTGTTCTGAAATACCACACTATTATATTATTTGCAAGACGAACACAAATTACTTTTTTCACAACATCCCAATCTAATACCTGAACAAATAGTAATAAAGAACTTGATATATTTCAAACTGTTTAAATTAAACAATATCGCTGAATATAAAAAGACCAACTATATGATTTTTTAAAAATAAATATAATAATAAGCCAGAAATTAAACAGATGTTAAATGAGCAATACTCAATTCAGCAAGTACTAACTACAAAATTCCTGTATCCTATTGACACATTTATCATGAATTCCCATACCCAGCACTTTTCCAAAATTATTTAGATACACGGGGTTATCCGCAAAGTTAGACAGTTCTTCCTCAAAGCTCACTTCTCACATTCTATAATTCACTTATATTACCTTATATATCATATGGAGCCACATAGCTTGGGCTGATGCTAATGATGGCTGGTCCGGACTCACTTTTTATTCTCAGAAAAGAGTTATTAGGACATGTAGTTTGGGGGGGTGGGTGTGGGGGGGGGGGGGGGGGGGGGGGGGGGGGGTTTTGTACTAACTCCCTGTGGCTGGCCACACAGACCCTTTATAATTCTCTGGCTCAAGAACGTTTGAAGGTTAATGATATTTATAACGTCATCTTGCCACGTTCAGGTACAACAGGATTTTTTGTTAACTTTTATACTCATACTCACCTTAGCGACAGGCAAGCCCAACTATAACCAGCTCCCGTGTAAAACCATTTAATACCGTCTTGCTAATAATACCCTGATGTTCCAAGGCCCTCTAACTAGGGGCTAATCTGCCTTCTATATTAAAAACCCCCCACTTTTCTTCCTTACATTAATATTAAAAAGAGTCTCATCTCATCAATTCGTATAGTGCTGTCTCACTCCTATTTTCTGTCTTTTACTTCTGGTTGTACTTGCTTATTCTTGGAATTTGACTGGTCGGCTGTCCTTTGTCTTTGTCCAATGTAATTTGTATCGTATTTCTTGTCCTGTCTTTTTTGTCTTGATTTGTAATCTCTTTTTTGTCTGTCTTGTCCGTAGTAACACGTAGTTCGGAGAGGTTGGGAGAGGCGTTTAGCATTGACCTCGTGCATCACTAGTTCTAATTTAATTATATCTATAAATGATAATCTGATTTCTCTTGTGAAATCCATTTTTATTTGTACTGCAATTTTCATTCTTGTATTCATTTTTGATGTGATGATGTGATGACAAAATAAATTTGATGATTGATTGATTGACTAAGCTGGGATACTAGATTGTGTTTCATGACGTCATATTACGATATGGCATTTTGAGAAGGCTTTGAAGCATGTCATTTTTCTTAAACCACTCCAGCAAGGGCTTAATATGGCATTGTCGTTGTGGTGGAGTCTGAACTTTTACATTGAAATTTTCAACCAAGATGAATGATCATCAGCAAACATCCACGGGAATCCTGTCAGCTTCATTAATAACCAACCACCACACTGCAAATGTTTATCTCAGGGGATTTTAATGATCTTAACACTGAACAATTGAACAATCACTTGTTTTTAACTCAAATAGTATATTTTCCTACTTATTAGAGGAAGTGTCTTGCAGCTTGATAAGATACTGACATTGGTAAAAACACACTCCATTGGGTAAGAGTTGAGTTGTTGTTTGGAGACAGCTTAAACAAATTAACAAATCTACTGCCAAAAGGGTGATCATCAGGTCTCTTCGTGATTCCTGCATAAGCTATTTAGCCAGTGGATCACTCAAGAACATTGGGAGTGTATCGGGGGCCTCAGGTGAAAAAATGGCACAAAACTTGAAAGGCCTCCTGAAACATAAATATGAAGAAATCTTTCCTACTAAACCAGTTACACGTAGAAATAATGATAAACTTTGGACGAATGATAGGATTCGGAGGCTAATTGATCAACGCCAACAAGCTTTTAAATAGGGAATATAGCCTTGTGGAAAGTGTGTTACGAAATCAAACTTTCTAAGAAGAAATTCTATACAGATCATGTTGGGGGTTTGAAAAAATCTGAACCTGGTAAATGGCACAAGAATTTAAGAAATTTAACAGGTCATAACAACAAGACTGGCGATTTTGATATTCCAAGATTGGGTAATTCTGTGGAAGATCAATCTGAAATGTTGAATGAGCATGTTGTAGGCTTTTCGTGTGTCGTGTTTAATGTAAGCAGATGTGTTTTAGATAATTTGCAGATGTCGAATTCAGCAAAAATATTTTCCACAAAACAAATGGGCAAGGTTTACGCATGGTCATTATTGTAAAATGTTCCAGTTGTGTTCAAATAGAGTGCATTGTCAGGGTTAAAGAAAGGAGATATAAATTGGCCATAACTACACCTACAAGTCCTACAAGCTGTGGATAACTGTTTCACGATTATGAAATTTTCATCAAACTTACTCCAAATTGCTCGGCTGGTCGACCAGCAGAAAATATCAAACCAAACAAAAAATGAATATCATGTCTACCCATGATACTTCAGAACGTTTCTTACTGGGTAGCGATTATGAATCCCTATAGACCAAGCACACCCCTGTTTAATAAAACTATTGGATTTTGATAATTCGAAAAGTTTGGAACCATTTGAAATCACAGGACTAGTGTGAATTTATACCCCAGTATGACATTTGCCATTTAAACACATTTTGATATGTGGCTGTATAAAACTATTATTTGTAGATGAATCTATACATTGTTAGATCTTTGGGACTGACAGAGCTATTGACACAATTGGAGCACCTTGAAATCATGACCCCTGTATAAACCTTACCCCCCCCCCCCTTATATTACGTTTGTCAAACCTTATATATAATTGAGTGTGGCAAAAAAGTTAGGTTTAAATTCAATTTACGCTGAAAATCTCGGGGTTTGTATTCCAATTATCTGTCGATTGTTTAAAAAAATTCTAAACCTGATATTGCGCGTCCCCAAACAGCAACGCATCAACCAAACATTTAGCCAGTATCATGTGGTACAGCATGGTACAGTATTGGGACGCACGTACGTGTTTGAGAGCGGTTTAACTCCAACGAGGGGGCTTTTGCCTTGCAACATTTTTTGTGGACACCCTGTAAATGGGTGTATAAACGGTCTTTTTTTTAAAGGGGACAGCTCTGTTATTTTTCCCTCAATGAGTCGAAAAATAAATAAAGTTAAGCAGAGAAAAAATAGGTCTACATATTTATTAAGTCATTGACTGATATGGAACTGTTTCGGTCGAAAGGTTAATCGATCTGAAATCTACATGAGTAAAGTTAATTTTTTGCTGATCCTCAAATTTTGAACCCCTGCAACAAGACAGAATCTCTCATGAACATGATGAACGAGAGTCCTTGTTATACCATGTCAACACAACAGAATAAACCGTGACCTTGTAGGCGAGGCTAAAATAGGGTATGGTGCTGAAATAAATGATGCGTGCAGTACAGAATGGAAAACACAATATGTAGGACACTACATCAGAGGTGATACACCCCCACTAAGATACCAGGGACAATCCCTAAGCAGGGTCCATGTTTCATCAAAGGTCGCAAGATAAATTATCGGTAAACGACTGATATTTGTTTGCATAGCAATTCATTATTATAACTTTGTAGTGAACACAATTGTGCGCATGCCATTTTGCAGTCACACGTAAGCACCATCGCCTAGGAAAACTACACTTAATCTCTAATCCTCATACTAGTTCTAAAAGAACATCATCAGCAAAATGGCAACAAGCGAATCCGCTTCTCACAGTATGGTTCTGGACAAAATGTCGACTATATTGACATGCTCTAGTTGCAAAAACCAGTTTGATGCTTCGATCCACGCGCCTAAATACTTGCCGTGTCTCCATTCAGCTTGTTCGAGTTGCATAGGCACTACTTCCTACAAAAACGACAAAGATAAAAGGCGACAATTCTACTGCAAGGTTTGTAATGAAAGTTTTGCCATTCCAGAACAAAACTTGCTTCCTGACAACTTCTTGGTGAATAATGTAAAAAGGTATCAAGACATATTCGTCAACCAGTCACAACCATGTGCAAACTGTGGAAACGAGAACACGGCAGTGAGTTATTGTTACGGCTGTGAATATTTTATTTGTCAAACTTGCGTGGATGACCATAAGAAGATTAAATTCATGCAATCTCACAGAATTACGTCGATCTCAGAATTGAAATCAAGTCAAGTTAATCCTGACAAGGAATGCAAAAAGAGATGTACAAGGGGACATGACCAGTTCCTAGATATTTACTGCGCTACGTCTGGGTGTGAAATACCCTTATGTAATACGTGTGCCCTGAAAGATCATCGCGCAAATGACCATAAATTAATCGAAATTTCAGAGGCACTTGACGAAGCAACCACCGAAATTCAAACACTTGCATCGAAGGTAAGTGTCCGAAAGCATCACTTAGAATCGGTAGCTTCTTCGATTGAAGATGCTCAGAAATTGATAACCGAACGGTATAAAGCAAAAGAACGTGAAATAGCAGAAATTGCAGAAAACTTACACCAGTTAATCAATGAACGTAAATGGAATGCCAATCAAAAGTTGAAAAAATCTCTATGATGAAGAAACAAAGCGACTCGCAGCGAGTAATACACGCGTTGAGTACGCAAAGGCGCAAATTACCGATGCATGTGATTTTGCCTATAATGCCTGTGAACTAGGCGATGCTGTACAGATTTTGGGATGTCGTAAAAACGTTATGAAACGCCTTCAGCAACTCTCATCCAAGAAGCTTCCACAGGAGGAACCTGGAAAAACGCAGTTTGAATTTTGTGGTGGTCATGAAGCAGCTCGAAAACAGATCGGTATGGCATTACAGGATATGTGCGAAGTTGTTCAGTCAACGAATGATAGAAATACTAAATATTTACATGGAGACAGCGTCTGACGTAATTTGACGTACAGAACAATTGTCGGCCGTTAATAACAATTTGTTAACAGTTAAAACTTATTAAAACAGAACGTTTACTTACGGGAATTATTGTGTCCGTGAGTCGAAAACCCGATTCAAATAGGGCCTTTTTTGACATTTTAAATCATATTTTGTTCCAACATGCCCCGCCCATACTACACATTCAAGCCAATCGCAATCCGCGCCGCGCTGATTGACTAACCTTGACATACTCGCAATTGGTTATACACCACTAACCCGGAGTAAATTGCCTCAAATTTACTGTTCAAATGCCACTTATTTTGATGTCAATCATGAAATTCCACCACTTTCCTAATATATATAACTAATGCATTTTCAGACATTGTAAAGTAGTTTGTTAGATGGTATATAACCAATTGGTCACCTAATTCTGTTGCTGGCTATAGGTAATCGTTTTTAACCCTTTGCGCACATTTGTGCGAAACAAAAAATCGGACCCACCACCTTACCCGGGGTAAGGGTAAGACGCCAAATTTGAGTAGGGGCGGTAGTGCGGCCTCCCTATACTTTACTGTGTAAACTGGGCACACCATAAAATTTGCTCTTATCAGCAAATTAAGTTTTCATGTTATTGAACTAAAACTTTAAAGTTAAATTTGTGCTTTTCTTTCATCTTAGGAAAAATCCTGTAACCTGGATTTTGAAGTTGAACTCCTATAAAAACATTAAAATTCACAAAATTTGGATTCCTTGGTTTTGAAATTTAAATGATAAAATTATTTTGCATGACAATGTCGTTAAAAATACTGTTTTGTAAATGATGCTCATAACACATTCTCCCCGAAGATAAATCGTACATGTGTTTAGGGTCAAATACGCTACTTAGGTCAAATATTTAAATTATCCATTCACATTCAAAAACTTCAAAGGTTGTGAATCACAAAATTCACATTCAAGGAGCACGAGGAGATAAAATAAGTTTGAAAACAATTAATACTGTTAGTACTGTTAGGTCACAAAAAAACACCCACGGGTCGTTTTGAGTAAGTCGAACATTTGTGTCAAAAGTGATGATATAAAAGGCTTATTTTGGACATTTCTGGGCAATTTTTTAGAACTTTTTGGTAATCATTTATTAAATAAAATATATATAAACCCAAATATGTGCAATTAAGAGGATATATGATTCCATTGCTTTAAAGTCACCCTGGGGTAATTTTGTTTTTCAGATTGATGCAATTTTCATCCAACTAATTCCAATTGTCTCACCTAATCATACCAAAAACAAAAAGAAGTTATCGTCTCTACTCACGATACTTCAGAATTACTTACCGGGTAATGATTGTGAATCCTCCATAGAAGCTCCATAGACCATGCACACCCAGAGGGTGTATTGAGTCCATCCCACAATGCACCGGTTTGGGGTAATTTCACCTCAATAAGGTCATGTGATCCCACAAAATCCTATTAAACTCTGATTTTATGAATGACCGATACACGTAACTGAGAGGCAATGGTAGGAAATCAAATGGATATTTTGAAATTGAAATTCCATATAAACAAATCAATCAAATTCACAAAAAAATAAAAACTTGGTTTAAAATTTGACTTTAAAATGATGCAATCGGCTTGGAAAACCGTATCTTTTGCGGGTTTATACTTCCTATCGTACGTGGAATATTTCTGACGTCACACAAAGTATTCGCCAAATATTGACGTCAAATACCGGGTATAAACCAGCTTTTAGGCTATCATAAGCGCCCCATAGATATAACAGACCTTATATTTTGTGATAAATTCATATAAAGTGAGCGTGGCAAGCATTTTGTTTTAATTCAGCCCCTCAAATTACACTAAAACTTGTTTGCCAACTTTTAACATTCCACTTAGTTTCAAGTGCCTTCCGTGCAGGCCGTGATTACAGCCAACTCATTACAAAATGATTGCAAAAGGGTCAAATGTCACATGGGCTGATTAAAGGTGCATTCTTTGAAATTCTGTACTTTTTTCTTCTGCTACATATTAAATGCTATGACATGCTTACCAAATGTAGAAGAATCACTGACCCAAGGCTCATATGGGTGTACACAGGTTGACACTTGATGACCCCGTGTGACATTGACCTCATTCACAAACCGCGATGGAAAACGACACATGCGTTCAGGGGAAAGTTGTATTTTTACTTTTTATTTGTCAAATATAATTTTCAATAATGACAGAAATTGTTTAAGCAATTCGTTATTAGGGAAGATGAACACATTCAACCAAATTCCGGGAAATCCGACGATTCATTGTATTCTTACAGTGTAGTTTACGCGATTCTTGTAGTGTACTTTTTAAGTGCGTTATATTATTTGTCTTTGAACCATAATATTGAAAATGAAGACCTTAATAAAAGCAGTAACAACGTGAGGAATAAATATATTCATTAATACCTTGTATATTGTTTATTTTGTATTTTAGGGTTTTGTTTGTTTGTTTGTTCTTCTTTGATCGCCATGTGTTGAGCTTTGCGTAAGATTTTATTATACTTTGACTGAGATTTTACTCAACAGAGACTGCTTATAAATTATTCTAAGAAGTCCGCATGTATTTGACTGTAATAAATGTGTCATAGGGAGAAGAGATATGGCAGAGGGTCCGTATGAACCCTTAACATGCTTAACGCGAGAAAATGTTTTTTTAAGTATAATACGTCATCAGCAAATATCCGGATTAGCGGTTGTGTGTTTTCTCATTAGTTTATGAAAGCAAACGCGATATTTCAGCCACAACCCGTCAAACATATTCCAGCTGAAATTTTTGTTTACCTATAATGTAATGATGAAACTAAAGAGCTCTAACCCCAAACGCGCTTCAAATCTTACCTTTTCTCTTCAAAAATGCAATATTTTTAATAAAATATATAAATACATTTTTAAAGCAGCAAAGGTTTGCATTTTGGTTCAATAAAACATTTGATTTACTAAAAATCGCATTTGTCATATTGCGTACGTACATGCAGTACCGTCTTTGTGGTCCCTGGCTTAAAAAAAGACTTGGCTAAAGATAAAAGTTGCACTTTAAGTTTCTACAAATATAATTACTATTATATGACGTGCTTTTGTTCACAATCTTAGTGGTTCAAAGGTGTGTGTGTATGAACTTACAAAACAACCGTCTCACACGCAATATTTGATATTTGAACTAGATCTAGCCGGTGTTTGAAGAGCAGATATTTATATAAGATTGTATTTTACCCTTTGGGACATGACAAAGTGGAGTATATTGTAATCAACCAAACATGTATTTAAAGCTGCGGGCACATAAAAAGAGAAGTAGTTACGTACATACTTTCCTAAAATATGGTAAAGTACAGCGAGGCACCCTACTTTCAGTAAGGATCATTGGAAAATAACGTACAAATGTCATGCTATGCTCACTGTTAAAGTCAAGAATAGGTATCCATTCCATTTGCATCATATCAAGTTATTTATACCATTCTATGTTAAAACAGACATGAAAACATTTATAGCATTGATTTTCAACAAGCGAGTTTACAAACACAAGAAAAGAAAAGATGATAGGTGATAGACGGAAGGGAGAGCTCAATGGCCAATAACAACATTTCATGTGCATTGACTCCCATGTATTGTGATACGGTAATTGCACATTAGACTACTGGACGTAGACCAATATCTCATCGCGGGGCTGTGGCAAAACCAAGTGTACATTCATAATAAATCATTGCAATCATATAACTGTCTGAATCCCCGCAAATAAAACTGGCACAATTTCTTGAAAATGAACAAAATGTCACCTTAATTTTCTTTTCCTAAATCAGTGAACCAATAGATACCATAGACTTCAGCAAACCAATGGCTAAGATATTCCAACAATCGGCCCGGTATGCGGAGCCATTGTTATGGCCACGCAGTTGGAAAAAAAACGTAGGTATTTATTCGTCCTCAGGTATTATAACCTCCACGATTCGGGTTTAGTAACAAATACCGCGTCCTCTTTCACAATAACTAACGAGTTTACATTATATAGGGCGTTGACACAAGTTTCTTCTGAAACGCGGTAAATTGAATAGAAATGATGTTAAGCATAAGTTACAGATTTTGGTTCTGCACAAGTTGTTCAAAGCTTGCCCATCAACTTTTCTGTTCATGATTTTTGTTCGGCTTTCTTCTCTTTTCGAAGAATTATGAAAATAGGGCCAAAGGTTAATTGACCCGCACTGAAGAAGCTCAAGATTTACTTATTTGTGAATGAGGATAAGTATTTTGTGCTTCGTCATGAAAAAAAATACTCAGTCTAAATAAGGTGAATATGAATCTGAAGTGTTTTCTCCACCGCATACCTGGCCGATTTCTGAATATCTTTAGCTCCATTGTTTGCTGAGGTCTATGTGTATCCATCGGTCACTGATATTTAGGGGAAGGAAATTAAGGTGACATTTTATTCATTTTCAAGAAAATGTGCAAGTTTTATTGCGGGATCAGATTGTTATATGATTGCAATAATTTATTATGAATTTACACTTGGTTTTCCCCCTTTTTATTTAGGGGAAGGAAATTAAGGTGACATTTTATTCATTTTCAAGAAAATGTGCAAGTTTTATTGCGGGATCAGATTGTAATATGATTGCAATAATTTATTATGAATTTACACTTGGTTTTCCCCCTAGCTCCCCGATGGGGACAACAAAACAACAGCTTAGAAGAACATGTCTACGTAAATACTGTAGTCTGAAATCGAGGTCAACGCACTCATCCAATACCGCACTCCTCGACAATTGTCCGCAATCACTACAATCACGCGTAATCACTAGTGGTAATCACGAGTACAACTCACCTTGTGTGGCAAGACAGATATGGTTGGCCGTTCCCGCCAAAACGCGTACTAAAACCATACGCGTGAAAGTCAAAACGTACGCATGGTTCTTTCATAACGTACGCGTGGGTCCGTCATAACGTACGCATGGTCTTGACAGAACGTACGTATGGACATTTTCTATTATACCTCTATGACATTCTTAACGTACGCATGGTATTGGCATAACGTATGCGTGGTTTTGGCATAACGTACGCGTGGTTCTGTCATTACATACGCGTGGTTCCCGAAAAAAATTAACTCATAGACAAAAACCACGCGTACGTAATGACAGAACCACGCGTACGTTATGCCAAAATCACGCGTACGATATGACAGAACCACGCGTACGTTATGCCAAAACCATGCGTATGTTATGCCGAAACCATGCGTACGTTATGACAAGACCACGCGTACGTAATTCAGCTGTGTGTATTTGCTGTAATACTAAACAGCACAACCAATGTGAAAGCTTGTTGTAAAATTGAGCGTTTTAAGCTGAATTCTTTCATTTGCCATTCTTTCAATTGCAAATTATTGCTCCTACTGTCGGCTTGCTGAGCATGCTTGCCCGTTTGCAAAGGAGATTTAATGAAGCAGTTAACAGGATGCCCTCGACGTTTCATAGTCGGTAGCGGTGATTGTCACTTCAAATTTTACTTGATGGTGATTTTTTAGAATACCATGCTCCAATCAATCTATAGGCCTAATTAATGTTACTTTAATAATACTCAGCTTTCCGACACAACTTTTTTGGCACCAAACTTTCCGTAAAATTCGCCAAAACCCGACCTCTCTTACGGTATTTCACACACATGTTTACAGAATGAACTGACATGCGCCTTTTCACTTCAGTCACTAACCTATACTATAATGGGATAACCCATTCTAGGG
>JAMKCH010005270.1:0-35356 GCA_023653785.1 Ophioderma brevispina | reverse complement strand
GGGGGGGGGGGGGGGGGGGGGGTGGGGGGGGGTAAAAAAATTAAGGGGGGGGGGGGGGGGGTGGGGGGGGGGGGGGGGGTGGGGTGTGGGGGGGGGGGGGGGGGGGGGGGGGGGGGGGGGGGGGGGGGGGGCGGGGGGGGGGCTCCCGCCGACACACTTCACAATACGCACAAATCACGGCGGTATAACTTCAAAGTAGCAACTTCCCACGATTCCTTAATCGATGCTTTGACCTGACTGAAAAACAGCGAGAGTAACACCAAGGCAATTGTAGCTGCCACGATTGACTTAAAAACTGGTATAATTCCCAAGTACAAGCAGTTGCTAGGGATCCCAATTCGCACGAACCATGATTAATGACTATCGCACCTACTACTAGTAATCAGAAGTACTCACTCCACATTGGAAATATCACCAACCAGTCCTGAAGTAGTTCAGAACTGCCACCCAAATTATCAGGAATTACAGGTCACAAACTCCGAATATTTAACTGGTGGAATTGACAATTGGCACTGGTGTTGATTGCGTAATTCCCGTTTAAAAAAAAAAAAAAAAAAAAAAAAAAAAAAAAAAAAAAAAAAAAAAAAAAAAACAAAAAAAAAAAAAAAAAAAAAAAAAAAAATCCAGTTCGAAATTTCCCGTCACACGAACGACCACAACAAAATGATTGACGCTAACAAATAATACAGAGACAACGCTTATGATATTTCCTCTACATGGATGATCAAAGAATAGTCACCGAAGAAGATAAAACCAGTACTGGTCCATGAAAACATTTAAGTAATTACATTATATAACTCCTAGTTATTAACTTGTTATTTCCATTATGAGTTTATGTTATGTCTCACAGCGACGAGACCAAAATATACGTGCTTATTTTATCAATGACCACAGAACAACAACACAACATCCTACACGGACGGCTACTTGGCAACGTAATGGCACAAATGCGGGTAACAGCGGGGAAAGAAACAAAGACAGCCCAGATTCCATAGCGAAGAGAGGACCCTCAAACGCGAACAATAGGATGCTTACAGATGATCTCCACTTGAGATAACATCCCTTATGCTTTGGACCTTCGCTGAAGCATAAGAGTCAATTATAGTGTTACACTTTATTACATACATGTAATCGTTTGTGTTAAAATAAGGCGAGACCTTATGGCAGCATTAGTGGTGATGGAATGGGGTGTCAAATATGGTTAACTTTCTGAGTCAAAAATTGTGTCTAGGTTTGATAGTCCGTGATGGATAAAGGTCATATTTGTTAGGCTGAGGTATTGATACAAGGAGCTTATATGGGGTAGAGATGTTAAGGTCAAAGGTGAATTTATGGGTCATAGGTTAAAAGGTGTATAGTAGTATACACTTTGGGTGAAATTTTTCATCTAGCTTTTTAGGGCAGTGACAAGATCTGATATATGCTGGTAGCATATGTACTGAACAAGGGCTCTATGTGGGATGATCTAGATGTGAAGATCAAAGGTCATTAGGAGCTCACTTTTATCATTTATTGTTGCATGTGGAACATTATTTCTGTGTAAAGGTGCTGTAACGTACGTTTCAGTGCAGTGATGGATCCCGGTGATGGATCAGGTTATACAAGGCGATCTTTTCGTCGGCAATATATAAATACTTCTCACCATATTATGGTTTTGTACTGTCTTGTAATGAAATCTACCTCCAAAGATCAGAGTTCATTATTGACAGGAGTAACGACAGGGCGGAAATATCTGTTGAAAAGTCCGTGAAAGGTCTGTATGAAAGAGTGTGGTTTTCAGGATTTTTCCCCGAATTCCTCTCATAGTGGTATTTAGTGTCTAATTATAACACCACTATACATATGACACAAAAGTATTGATGGACTTCAAATCTCTTGTTGCCACCTAAGATATGGCAAATGAACAGCGCTATTACTATTTTGAGCGAAATGTAGGCCTTATATCCGCTTTGACCAGGTTCGGAAGCGAGGGCCTATAGGTTTCGACACAGAATCGATTTGCAAAAATGTGGTGATATTTGATTATGCCATTTTTGGAATTTAGACAAACAAATCTGGCTTTCAAAAAACTACAAATGCAAATGAATTTCAATTGAACTAGTGTGATTGACTGAGATTTCAAACATGTTTAAATTGTCTCAAGAAATGTAATTTTTACAATTGAAGACATCACATAAGTAATGGATATGAATATTTCTCTGACAACCCCTATTGAATGTCACTATAGCATATGTATTAGATTATATGATAAATGTCCTTCTATGCTGTTGTTTTGTTGTCCACGTCGAGGGGCTAGGGGAAACCAAGAGTAAATTCATAATAATTATTAAATTGGTTCCTCACCCCCGTAGGGGGCCTACAAATGTGTTAGAAAAGGGTCTGTGGTCTATTGTTCTTATAGTTATGGCAAATAGTTGTCAAATCAAAGGGTTAGGTGGGAAACTAGTAGGTTTGACACGTTTGATTCCACTTTCCGACTTATTCCACTTAGGACAATTTATATAAGCCCATGGAAAAACTACAATGTTGATTCTTCTTAGAACTACCTAGCCTCTAGGGAGTGGGGGGAGTATTAGATGCAATATTAAAACCATGACCGCACCGTTGGTCAAAAATGAAGGACAACGCGGTTTGACATACAGCCGCCTGAAGCAAGAAACAAAGACCAATTCTGGACGCATTGTTAGATGTTCAAGTACTCTTTACCAACCACTATTTAGGACAATGGAGGGATAGTCGTTGGTCGGATTCTTAATAACAGGAGTATAGAATTACGATTTGAATGACAATTAGTCCTTTGTGTTTTAATGCAAAAAAATATTGGAAAAATAAATGGATTGGTATTTGTAAACTATCTTTTGAAGAGTACCACCATGACAATATTTTGTGAAGATTGAGATGGAGGGTAGGTGCAAAAATATTTAAAAAAATGAATTTACTTTAATTTTTACACTTACCTTTTTCTCAATTCGAAGTAAATTGGGCTTATAGAGGGTCATAGATTCAGATTATTCCAGACACCAAATACATGATGACTTATTCCACTCTGAGCCATTTTTTAAAAGAAACCAGAAAAAAGTGCAAAAACCGAGCGCATAAAGAAAAACAAAGTTGAATACGCACATACCTGAGAATGAGAAATAAATGCACAAAACTCACCCTTTCATTTTTTTTCTCAAAATTTTTAGTTGATGCATAACCTGGTGAGCACTTGCATCGACAGTCTTCTTAAATTTTTTTTGGGCTCCTCATCTCTTTGCCAAATTTTCGTTGTCTGGTTTGGCAGAAAATGCTCTAAAAGGTAAACTTTTAGTGGATATTTCCTATATGTTTTCTAAACACGGCTCCAAAATAGATTTTTCCTAACTTCAGTGCATTTACATTACTTCCTACCCCCCCTCTCCCCATATCTTGAATGTTAAACATTTTGATGGGAAACGTACTTTTGGCACCCATACGGGTCATTTTTAGCTAAAACAAGCAATTTCAAGAAAACAGACTCGGGTATATATGATCTAATGTACTAAAACGCTTGATTGTCACCAGAATGCATGAACGAATCAAACTACTGACTTAATATTGTATAGTCCCAAAAAATGATTTTTCAACAATTTGCATGGCCTTGGGATTTTTCAAATCGCGGCAGCCTGGTTTCGTCTCTTTATCATTTTGTGTCTTCAAAAGCGTGATCAGCATGATTAGTATCATCAATTTATCCATTGTTTTAATGATGTGAACTGTGACCCTAAATATGACCTATAGCCCACCTCTATTCAAAGATTTAAAAGAAAATTATTGGATATAATATTATTTTCTTCCCGATCAGTTAAGAAATGACAGTGTCAATTGCAACACTCCTTTGAAAATTCATCTATCAGATATTTCCTTGTACGTATAATTGTTGTAATCTTGGATAAACCTTCAAAATACTTTTGGTCGATTTTTTATTTTTTTTGGGGGGATTTAAAATAATAATAGCTGTCGGCATACCAAGATTAAAATAGCATTCAATTCACAGAATGCATTCAATTTGCTTGAGCTGTCCACATGGATCTATAAAAAAATATAAAAATTTATCATTCAAAATGTACAATTCATAAAACCAACCCATTAACATTTATTATCCATCCCCTTTTCAGTGGATGTTGTTTATTTACATACGCGATATTAGATGCAAGTATATGTGCATGTGTACAATTATGCATGCACAGAGTTAGTGTCAGTTGGTTATTTTGATAATGGAGAATAATTGGTCCTTTAATTAACATAAATAGGAAATAGTTGCTTTGTTTGTGCTTATCCAATAGGCTGCCCATTCAATATGACATCTTTGTCACAACCTTTTTGGCAATTTTTAGGATCGCAAGTCTCATACCACGTTATCACATCAACCCCAAGCTATGCTTCACCCTGGTTCATGTCATCAAGTTCAAGTGTATGAATCCAAATATTGGTCAGCGGTACCAAACCAATTAACCAAGGGAACCACCCTTCATTAGCGATAGCAATGTGACGACATTTGAAGGAAATCAACCAATAGATTACCAATTCTGAAGGTAAGGTACACCACAAATGCATGTGGTAATCAACCCAATTATAAAAGCATTATATAGTGTTTTGGGCATAAAAACTCAATTCTTAAGGTAACACAAAATGCATAGTGGGAAAAACAGATGTACACCTTTGGGTTAACATCTTAAGAAAACCAGTGCATGCTTGCTTGTACGGATTTCAGTGTTGTTCTTGATGGCTTTCCATAAGTTCTTCTGCTTCCATTCAATCTTGATGTCAATGATTTCAGCCTAGTGTTTCCTTCAGGATGTCAACACAGGTCCTTGGGGAGGTCTACATTGTTTTCTTGTATTTATACATTTGTACTCAATGCAGGGATGAGTTTGGTACCAGCTAATTAACCCCCCCCCCCCATGGGAAGGTCCTCGAAATTTGGGCGTTTGTCTAAAAGCTGTTGTTTTAAAGTGAATATGAATATTAAAAATAACTTCAGAGCGACGGTAAAAAACTATTGGGTCAACCGCGAGCCGAAAAAATTGGTTTTCTTAAAACTGGAATTACCACTCGCCTCGTGTTTCATTTGATAGTGCGATTTGATCATGAAAAGCTCTCTCTGTACCCATTGTGTGCCTTGGGTCATGGTTCGATGTAGCACGGGGTGCCGTCATTACTGCCGCGTTGTAAAGTTGCCTGCGGTGACGCCATGTCTCTGTCTATGTCGTGCGCTTTGTATCCCTAGGAAAAGGCTCATAAAAAATTAAATGTTATTTATCATGTGGAGATGTCCATATCTTTGCTATCTTGTTAAAAGTCGTCGCCATGCTGCAGTTTTTAGGCATCGTAGCAGCTCACTCTTCAGCTGTGCTCGATATACTTTTACCTATTCCAGCTCTGACCATCGGTGTATTGACATATCGCATGCACATCATACGAATATCTGTGCTTGTGCTATTAGTTTCCACCTTCTCCTTCTTTCAACACTTGCTTTTTCCCTTCTTCTGCCAAACGCGTGTCCGATTACAGCCAAAATTGTTTATATCTTTGCTATCTTGTTAAAAACCTCCCATGCTGCGCTTCATACATCTGTACATCTGATTCTTAAAGGTGGGTGTTCCGATTTAGGGTCTTGTTCACACTTGATAATGGAGAGCCCGTGACCAGCATACACTTACCATCAAGTATCGTGGGAAACGAAACTTGCCGGGTTTTGATAATGAAGCAATATGCACATTGCAAGGCCCTATTCACTACTGTACTAATATTGATGGTTAACCACTAAAAAGCTCTAAAACGACAGTTTTTGTTTATATCTTTGCAAAGAAGTGATTTGGAACCTGAAATTTCAGGACGATAATAAGAACAAGTACGGCATTTCATCTGATATCAAAATTTATACTACTTCCGGTTAAATCAGGGAGTCCCAGAGGCGATCGGAACAAGCACATTTAAGCTGTGTTCCAAGATACTTTTACCTATTCCAGCTCTGATGATGAATTTCCGCTTCTGATTGAAGGCCATGTATTCTGTTTGCCAGCATTGATTTTTAGCTTCACATTTCCTACTGAAGTTACACTCTACAGTATTCCAGAAATTCTGACTGCTGGGGCTTCTTAAAGTAGCATGATATCATAATGGCCCTACCCTCTTGCTTCTTGTCCTGTCTAGTTGCAAACCCAATTCTTCTATTCAACTTAACCAATCTCATGCTTCAAGTAGTATCCACATATGGTGCGAGTGTGTCTCCTTGCAAGACTCCAACCAGATATCCAACAAATCTGTTTCTCCATCTGGTGCCATCATATTGCCTGTGGTGTTCGCATACATTCTCAAGTTACACTGCTAGTGAGAGATTAATTACACAATTAATATACGAATTAAAACATATATACAGGTCACAATCTGCACTGAAAAGGCTAAGTATACTATCAATTGTGTGATAAGTGCTACTACAGAACACACACTTATCTGTGTCATTGGTTAAGTCTTGATTATACAGATACACATGTAAATTTTATTTTAGTTGCTTTGCTCAACCAAAAATTCATAATTGTCTAATTAAAATCTTCCAAAAAACTTGATTTAGGTTTCGTATCAAAGTAACATTAGTAGTTCTGAACAAATATTGACTTTCACAGATTAATCAGTGTACTGGTTATACATGTATATGACAAAGCTTTAAAAATGATTATAGGCTGTGGATTTACATTCCAGAATTAACACTTCAACAACCCTGTACTACTACTACTACTACTTGTTTTTAAACAAATAAAATTTGCCAATGTTGAAAGTTGACACTAATGATTGGTAGCTCATTTGATTTGCAATTTGTGTCGTTTTAAAAGGAATATTTGCTCAATATGCAGCTCTATAACAGTGTGTGTGCTATATCTACCTGTATACATGATACAAGCTGGCCGGTCGGACGTTTACAGGCTGCTCCCGCCTGACTTGTGCCTTTTAAAATCTTTGCTCAATGTGCAGAAGGTTACTCATTCCCTTGTTGCCGAGTACAACTGAAATTTCCAGGTAAATCAGTGCCAAAGTTGCAATATCTGTTTAAGCTGCCACATCCAGTTACAATGTTTATGTCTAGTATCATTATTAAGTTGTAAAGTTCTAGCAATTTGGCCTACTGGCCAAATTGAGATAACTAACCTGATTATTGATATTATTATTAAGGTGGGGAGGGGGAGGATGTTAGATTTATGTGTATCTTGTTATCCACTTGATATGAGAGCCTGGCATCAAGTATCGTGGGAAACGAACTTGCGGTTTTGTGATATTAGAAGCGATAATGCACATGCCAAGGCCCTATTCAGTACTGTGCGAATATTGATTGTGGACCACTAAAACAACAGTTTTTTTGTTTTATCTGTGCAAAGAAGTGGAATTGGAAGCTGAAATTTCAGGACGATAATGAGAAAAAAACGGCCATTAAAATTTCATCTGATATCCCAAATCTATATATTCCGTTAAGTCAGGGGGTTCCACAGAGGCGATCGGAACAAGCACTTTTAAATCCGCAGTGCAAACCAATTGTATCTGCAAACATGATGAGGTCATGTGCTGTATTACTTTTGGACAGGTTATGAATATTTTATGAAGTGCATTTCGCCACAGTTTGCTTAATTGTCCTTGCACAAAAAACAACTTGAGTTTCATCAACATATCTGTACATTTCAGAGATGTCACTGAAACATAATGAACTAATACGTACACTTTCTTGTGAATTCTGCAATGGAGGTGCTTTTTTTTCTCTAAAAAGTTGTTCTTTTTAAGAGAAAAATCTCAAAACTAATAGGTTGAAATTCTTCCTTATATAGTTTTGAAAAAGTTGTTTTTCTGCAAAAAATGGTTCTAAAAAAGTGTCTTTTAAGAGATTTTTCAGTATAAACTCCCACAATGTAGCTCTTGTAAGGATGTAGATGTATTGTATGTATGGATGTATGTTATGTATGTGGGTACGTATGTGGGTAAGTATGTGGGTACTATGTGGGTACGAGTTGGGACGTATGTGGGTATGTATGTGGGTATGTTAGGGTTGTATGTGGGTATGATATGTGGGTCTGATTGTGGGTATGTATGTGGGTATGTATGTGGGTATGTGGGAGGGGGTGTGGGACTTCAAAAAACTGGACCAAAAAATGAATTCTTTTAAAAAAAGGGTTTTGTTTTTAGGTTTGTTGGGGGCACCCTGTACATTAGTAAATAAAGGCCCCACGTCAAACACAAGAGTTTATTTTTGTATCAGTTTGTGATCCATTCTTGTGCTTTGTTCTTCGAAATATCAGAAGATCATCATGACAACTTGCGTAAGTGGCGTTAGAGGTTTGCACATTTAAGAGACCATTAGTGTACTGTTGCCTAAGTTACTCCAACCTGCTCTGGTTGCTGATGTTAATATGTGAATTACACTAAATATAATTTGTATGTTATTTTTATTTTTCAGAAGAGGTGATGAAATGGAGAACAATGGTGGTAGATAAATACTTGCGAGAGAAAGTGAGATCAAGTTTGGAAGGGGTAGATTTGCTACAGCAGATTACAGACAACATTTGGTGATATTACCACTTCTTGAGGAGCAATCTAACAAAGATGGTTGCATTCTTCTACTGATGAGAAACATCAAACTGAGGAGTCGGAGAGTTCACAAGGTATGGGCAGAGCAAACATATTCAAGAGAAAGAAACTAGGATCAACCTAAAAGTTACTGACTTATTAAAGGACAAGATGACAGACATCAACATACAGACTGATACGAGGAAAATGGCGGGGTAGTGGTGTAAACCAACAAATATCCAAAATTGTATGATTGGGCAAAAGAAGTAAGGGAAATGAAACCCCCAATCAACATCTCTGCAGTCGATTTGTTTTTGTGTTAAGTATCGTTGATTCAGCAGTGATGAAACCCTTGAACAGGAAAATATAGAGCAGGAGCTAAAATCTGTAGGGGCTCTAAAATCGAATTCGTTCAAGTCACACTACGTCCAAGGTGTGATGCCTCCGAAAGTTAGTAGGGACCTCTACAGCATCACCAGATAGTTAGTGGAGTCAAATTTGTGGTATCACTTTTTTGCTACATTTGTTATATAAGAGCACTATGAAACTTATACTGCTCAAAATTAAGAGGTAGGGGTAGCTTACCAGACAGTTTCTCCTCTCTGACATTATATAATTTACAAATGATTATAGTATAAATATACATACCTTAGCCCAGTCAGATATGTCAAATAAATAGTACTTTTTAACAATGACATGGCGTGACCCTGGATCAGAGGTTAGGTCTGCCGAGGACATATTTGCTCAGAATAGACATCAACTGAAGGGATCGAAAAGCCATGAAATTCCGATGATATTTTTGCGGCAATTGTTCTTCCATCATTCGTTATTATTTATGTTGTTATTTTCACTAATTGTATTTTTACACTTTTAAACGGGTACTTTAGCAATGCTAAATAAGGCATATATTTAAATAACTTTATACTATTTCTCTTAATTCAGTCTTGGGAGAAATGGGAATTTATTGAAAAACAATTGGTCCCAAAGCGACCGAAAAAAGGTGTGCAAAAACACAAATTAAAACAATTGAATTATATACCACATTCAATTGTTTCATCGAAACAACAACACAGATATAAAACAATCAATGATAATGATAATAATAAATAATAATAGAGGAGGTATTAGTATTTAACGACACACCATGTTCATATAGTGTCTTAAGATAGTTTATTTAACTTCAGCGTTTACATTTCATATACCACTTTATTAGGGAAGAAAGCCCAGTTTTATAAGCAGGGGGAGGAAGGAGGGAAACCGGTACCGGAGGAAAGAAAACCTGCGAGGCAGAGTATGGACTGGAAACGAAAACGCACATGGAATCGCACTGACCACAGTGATAACACCGCGGAAGACCCACGCGACTAACCGACCCCCATAATATAATAAAAATAAAATAATAGCAATGTTTTACAAGGCGGGAGATGAAAAACATAGATATAGCGCAAAAAAAAACTTAAGCTTTAAGTAGGCCTTTACACTCTCGGAATGACATATTTGGCTTTCCCTACCAAGGAAGTCGGTACTCGATAAAGAGGCTGAGTCCAACACTTTCAAAGGAGAATCAAAAGCACGGTCTTGGAGGGACTATGGCCCGTAGTCTCAAACGATGTTAAAAATAACCGGTTGTTAGGGCCTAAACTGTGGTTAGTTAAACGCACTGTTTAAAAACCGCAGGTTAAATATGTAAACAAGTCGTTTAGCTAAACAGTATTTAAACCGCCCCCCGTCGTAAATATCATCCACGAACTGTGACTTATCTTCGGCCTATATCATTACGTGTGCGGGAACAATATTTATATGTCAGACAATGGCTTCCGTAGTTGTAAATGCAAGGCAGGAAGCCCACGTGTAAATTCCAAGAATGTCGCGTTACGGCAAGGAGCTTTTAGAATTTGTTGAATAATGGAGACAAAACCCCGGGGCCTATTTAAAACTTTTTATGTCGTTGTGCCCCACATGCTACATTCAATACTATAATAGATAAACACGAGCATGATGAAAATAGAAGCAAAGAAAAATGGACGAGAAGAAACAACTGAGGACTCGGAAAAGAAAAATACGAGAAATAAAAGGAGGTAAACGGTCGAAACAGCGATAACATAGAGCTGAAAATCAGGCATTGATGAAAGTGTACAGTTAAACACGCCTTAAAACTACCCCCGGACCAAGTTTAAGTTTAACAACGTTTTAGGCATGTTTAACAATGTTCGGCTTAAATTAAACATCGTTTAAAGTTAAACATGCTATTGAGAATTGCGGCCGATTTACATTGCAATTTAAACAGCTGATTACGTTAAACATCGTTTGAGAAACGGGGCCATATAGCTAGGTAAGTTGCAGTTTTCAGAGCAGAGCGATCAGAGAGCGATGTGGAGAGATTAGCTGCCCTTTTCAACCATAATGCTATAATCCCTATTATTTGCATTTGGCAGACCAAATTATTTATGCTTATGGATGGAAATCATTCTGAGTGAGTCGTTCTGGAAATACATTTTCACGGGGAATCAACATAAGATAGGCTCTGGCGTAGTTTGTAAAACGGAATAGAAAACCCAAGAGGAATAGTTTGAATAAGCAAAGAAGAGGTTGTACTTCAACGTTGGTTTCTGACAAGCCATAATAATGCAGCAATGACAACAGCATCGGAAAGGGCTGTGCCAAAATAAAAAGAGTCAGTTAAGCAGCCGGAATAAAGCAAACGCTAGCAGAATTAAAGAAGGCTTTCGGCGAATTGCAAAATGGAGCATATCCTCTCCCTGAAATTAAAAAATAGCAAATACCATCGACCATGGGCAAGATTCACTCATCAAGCACCTAATTTGAGGTCTCCAATTAACCGGCCTATGTTTCCATGCTCCACAGCAAGTCAATAAGTTCAAGTCAGGTTGTTCTCGCCTGTAAACAGATCATGGCTGGAAAGCTGAAAATGGACGGCTGCATCTTTATTGGATGACGAAGGATCCAACATCTTGTGCACTCCTAGAGCTGATTCATCGTGCAGTAATCCATAATCATAGCATCCTCGAGCTGTTCATTCATGCACTTTTAGTCCCAAAATCATACTGAAATATCCGTTATACTAATCAGTGGATCATTGTCCGGCCAACTAGCCTGGAACTGGGGACCCGCGTGATCACAGCTTGATGAAAAGTCCGCACTGACCACACAAATGAGGTGCCCCGTTCGACCAAGTGCAGATTCTGAGTCCGCGAGACTGACCACGATTTTCAGGCACAAAGCCCATGGCTGGCCAGATAGGCTGCCGACAAAACCCACATCAGGTTCAGCGAGGAGGACAAATCATTCAGACTACTCATCGTCGTCAAGGATGACAATGGGATGCAACCTGACTCCGTTGAAATTCCTCGATCCCAAAGGGTGCGGACAGGGGGACACACACAGGGTGGCAGGGACCACACTGGTGCAACGCACCCAACAGCCGATGCATGCAAACTGCCAAAGGATGGACTCAACCCAGTCCCTGCGAGCCCCTGCGTAGAAGCCAACTTGAGACCGATTGCTGGCAGACAACTGGGCACGGCCTGATGTGAGCCGGAAACCACGGCCACGGTCCCACCGTGCGCCCAAAGCTTTGCCCCGTGCGACAGCCCTCTCCATCCAAAGGGATGCCTTAGCGAAGCCGTTTGCAAGGTGGAAAACACAGAGTTACAGTATTGGGTTTGTTGCATTTCAAGTGTCATCAGTGGAAGAACTGGAAAAGGAATTGGCAGCATGTCCTAGGCTGCATCTCATGACAGGAGCACTGTGACAATTCTCTCTCCGGCACAAATGCCGAGAGATTGGGGTGGGACACCAGGATAGAATCGGGGGACATTCCGAAGCTCACACGTTCGACTGCATTGCCACCTCATGTCCCCAGGATAAATGACGAGTCCTGGACGAGCAGCATTAATATGAACTTAATCAAGCCCTCATCAGGAAAGATCGTGACTAGCAAGGAAGAGACCTCGATGCCGGACTGCCATAGATCCTTGGGGGAAGACTGCTCCCAACCTAGGCGCCACCAATGTCATTGACATGTCTTGCCATCTGACAGTTATTGATCATCTCCCCAAAAAGGCCAGCTTGGGTGTGGGGAAGATTGCCTCGACGCATCATTGACTCCACTGAGATCAGTCTTCTAATCAGCCAGATGTGAGGCAGCGAGATGGGCCTGCAACCCCTGGGTTTGCCCGTTGGATCTTAAGCTTCAGGATTGCAATGATGGCCCTCGAAGGGAATGATCTGAGGGAATTGTGATGATCCCATACAAGCAGAGAGGGCAAATTGGAGCCATCAAACAGCGTAGGTGCCACATTCTTCAAGAACCCCACCAGGAGCCTTCCACTTTGAAGAACCGACCCCCATTCCCACGAATTCCTCGTCCCGACAGGGTGTGTAGGGACTCTTTGCCTCCTGGAACGGAACGTCTAGGAGCCAGATGCGAGCACGGAGCGAAAAGCCAGAAAACCTTTTTGGCAGCCTGAGCCCATGACATGGGCCAATAGGGATGGCCATCCACCTGTAGAGGTCGGAGGGACGTGACCCAAATGTCACCGGCAACGAAACAGGCAGCGACCCACTCCTGGGAACCCAGGGAGGACAGCAAGAAATCGGAGCAGCAAGTCGGATGCCGCCGGCAATTGCCGACAGGCATGTCCCATGACTGCCCAAGCAGAAGGCAGACGGATACTACTATCGAAAAGTAGCCAGAGGTCCTGGGCCCCACTCCACCCAAGAGCTTCCTTCCACTATTGTCAGACTTGGTGCTTGCCATAAGGAAAGTGTCCTCTATGAGTAGCTCGGCCGCCTTGAGTTGAGGGTGGGTCTTAAGAATGTTGAATTGGTGTTTAAAAAACACAAAATTCTTTGGACTTTAATTGTGAATCAGTTACCCATGTCAGGTGATGTGACATCACACAGGGTCGCCGTGTGAATCGTAACCTGGCTTAATTCGTTGCCAGTGACAATTAGTTTACTAAGTAAGTGGGTAATAGGATAGTCAAGTATAAATCTTTGAAAACCTGAATCCACCTAAATTGAAATATGATTATCTGGATTGAAAATATAATTTGTAGCAGGCCTACGCGAGGATTTTTTAGGGGGTGCAGGACTTTTTTTTGGTAAAAGTATATAGACCTAACCCCCAAAAGTGCTCTTTTTTTTTACTGTGAAATCGTCTATCACCAAAAGTGAAAATTTCTTAGAAATTTTCTCTAGATTGACTTTATTAAAAGAACTCACCACCAAATAAGTGGACTTTGCCCATTTTGCCGAAGGGGGGGGGGCTGAACTCCTGACCCCCCCCCCACACACACACACACACACTCAGGACTGGGACCGATTTTGAGATTGACTATCTTAATGACAGTCAAATTTATTCTTAATCACTGTCCGTTTGTCTTCAAAATAAATTCCAATAATTAGGTTCCTATTAAGTTATCTCCCTGCAAAATAAGAGGGGAAATTTGTCAAAGATCATGACCTTTGACCCCTGTAGCCATGTTCAGACATCGAAAAGTCATTGATTTAATATAATATGTCAGAGGTATTTATAAGTTGTACATTGATACCATAATAAGTACAAAATTATAAAAAAAGAAAAATTAAAAAAAAAAAAAAAATACCCCCACCCCTTAATTTGGAGCATTTACGGTATAAGTAGTATTTAGTATACAACATGTTGTAGCAAAAAGTGATACCACATTTGACTCCACTAACTCCTAGGGAGCTGTAGGGGGTCCCTACTAACATCTATGGTACAACCTTGGATGTAGTGCCACTTGAACGAAACATTTTCCCAGGTCCCTGTGCTCTTGGTATAATAGAAAAAAACCGCTTCTGCATGGCATATCAACAGATTAGCATTAAAAGGGCATTGAGTTATTTAGGGTGACAAGTGTTGTTTGCTAGATGGATTGATGAAATTCAAGATGGCATATCAGAAAGTGCCTTGGATAGCCAACAATTATGTAATGTTTGGCTAGTGACAACAGGCCACACAAGGGTAGATTACATTTTGTATGAAATATTGTGGGTATACCCATGTGCAGATTTCAGGCTTTTCCACTGAGGCCTTCTCAAGTACATAAAGAAATTTTTAAAAAGGTCGAGAGCCTGCAAGTACCGATATGTTGATTCAAAGAGGAAAGAGATCACTGCTCCAGAATCTATCATCATTTCCAATACATACTTGAAATGATAGTTTTTGTGGAAAGGAGACCAAGAAAAAGATCATACTTTCAAAAAGTATGACGGTTTTGTATTCAAGCAGATCGAAATAATCTTCTGTAAATCCCCTCAATGCCAAATAGGCTATTCCACTGGACAGGATTGGTACCCGGTATTAGGCAAGACATGTCTCAGAGATTATCTTGTTAATAATATTCGATCCCGGAAAATAATACATGAAATTTGAAGACCAATTTGAATGGAATAGTTTTGAGACAAACTGTTGAAATGGAGTGGTATCGAAGAAGAAGGTGATCTGGGATGATACAACAAGACAGTTTATCCACAACTTTTCAGGAGTATTGCAGTGCTGTCTATTTAACTAGTTTGATTGATACCAACAAGGATGAATTCGATGCCTATCTTGGTAAAATGAACAAGCAAAATGTCCAATTACATGGACATACTTCTGCGTTCTGTGTGGGTGAAAAACATGAAAGTCGCTGAAGCTGTTATGCTCCATGCCTGTATTTCACATATGCTGGTAGATTAATCGGGGATTAAAAAAGTGAGACGCCGTAATCTGCTTCCCATTTTGCTCTATGAAACCGAACTGTCATATGGCGCTAATTGGTCTAGTCAGAAAGATACCAATTGATAGCTTCGACTTTTGAATAGGAAAGCTTGAAAAACATTGATTCTGAGTAATAGCAGCTGTCAGTACTTTAGTACACAACCAAAGCCAAGGCGACATGGTTAGGTAAACTACAGGGTTCAGAATGACACTGGCATAAGAGTGTGCAAGCACTTGTCAATATATTGTATGTATGCCCTCAATGGTTGAAGTGCACTTACTGGTGATGGATTGAATATAGATGGAAATGTCCATATCACAGCAACCAACTCACCAATCTGAGCACCTTTCGGAGGTCAGGTAGAGATGTATGAGTTGATCACACTAGTGAGGCTCCTGCAGTGCATGCCATCCACTTCAAGAAGGTGAATTTATTGGTGTCAATCTGACGGGTGATTGCATAGCAAAATTGCATTACATAAATCACTGACAACATTTACTGAAGCGGGGAAAATCAGCAATGTTAATCTGACAGGTGAGATGGGTTGTAATACCCAATCTGAGTAAATCACTGAAAGCATTTACACTGTCATGTGAGAATTGTAATGTAAATTTATAACATTGGTGAGATTGCTGAAATGCATGCCGTCACTAGAAAACGCTAACTCAATGTCAATCTGAGGGGGGATAGATGCAGCGATGTGGTATTGGTCAATCACTGAAAGAAGCTTCACATATCATTGTGTAGTTCAATTAACAGTATGAATGTGATAACTTGGTGGGATTGCTAATGCATGCCCTCACTTGAAAAAGCTACACTTGATGTCAATTTGATGGGTGGAATTAGATGACACCCCTGTGGTTTAAGTGAATCCCTGAAAGAGGTTCCACATAGTTCTGACAACCCACCAGACACAGAAGAAGGTAATGTAAATGTGGTCACATTGGTAGATTGCTAAAGTGAATGCCTTCACTTGAAAAGCTCCACTTGATGTCAATTTGAGGGTGAATAGATGACACCCATGTGGTATTAAGTGAATCACTGAAAGAGGTTCACATAGGTTCTGATACCCACCAAAGAGCAGGAGAAGAGTAATGTAATTTTGTTGGTAAATTGTGGGATGCTGACATGCATGCCATGCAGAAAAACGCTACATCAATGCAATCTGATGGGGGAATTAGATGACAGCGTGTGGATGAGTCAATCACTGAAAGAGCTTCACATATAATGTTGTAGTCAATACAGTAGAATGTGATCACATGGTGGGATTGCTGAAATGCTGCCATCATTAAAAAGCGCTACGTCAATGTCAATCTGATGGGTGATTGGGATGACAGCTCTGTGGTATTGAGTCAATCATGAAAGAGGTTCACATAGGTTCTGGCAGGGATGGACATGGATTACCCTACCAAGACACAGAGAGAAGAGTAATGTGAATGTGATCACATTGGTAAGCTTGCTAAAAGTGCATGCCATCACTTGAAAAAACTCCACTTTATGTGTTCAATCTGATGGGGGAATTAGATGACAACTATGTGGTATTAAGTGAATCAATGAAAGGGTTCAAATAGGTTCTGACTACCTACCAAGAACAGCGAGATAGAGTGATGTGAAGTGATCACATTGGTTAGATGGCCTAAAGTGCATGCCATCACTTGAAAAAAGCTACACTTGATGTCAATCGGATGGGTGAATTAGATGACACCCCTGTGGTATTAAGTGAACCACTGAAAAGTAGGTTCAACATAGGTTTGATCATACCACGAAACAGAGAGAAGAGTGAGGTGAATGTGATAACATTGGTGAGATTGCTGAAATGCATGCCATCACTAGGAAAACGCGGGGGGGGGGGGCGATAACTCCAATGGTCAATCTGGATGGGGGATTAGATGACAGCGATGTGTGATTGAGTCAATCACTGAAAGAGCTTCACATATCATGTTGTAGTCATACCGTATGATGTGAATCAATTGGCTGGGATTGCTGAAGTGCATTGCCATCAATGAAAAAAGCTACCATCTCAATGTCAATCTGAGGGTGAATGGATGACAGCTCTGTGGTATTGAGCCAATCACTGAAAGAGGTTCGCATAGGTCCTGACAGGGATGACATGGATTACCTATCAAGACATAGAGAGAAGAGTAAGGTAAAGGATCACATTGGTTAGATTGCTAAAGTGCATGCCATCACTTGAAAAAGCTACACTTGATGTCATTTGATTGGGTGAATTAGATGACACCCCTGTGGTATTAAGTGAATCACTGCAAAGAGGTTACATAGGTTCGTGACTACCTACCAGACACAAGAGAAGAGTGATGTGAACATGTGTACATTGGTGAGATTGCCTGAAATGCAGCCATCCACTAGAAAACGCTACACTCAATGTCCATCTGATGGGTGAATTAGATTGCAGCGATGTGGTATTTTGAGTCAATCACTGAAAAAGTTCACATATCATGTTTAGTCAATACAGTAGGACTGTGATCACATTGGTGGGATTGCTGAAGTGCATGCCATCAATTGAAAAAGCTACACTCAATATCAATCTGATGGGTGAATTAGATTACAGCTCTGTGGTATTGAGTCCAATCACTGAAAGAGGTTCGATAGGTCCTAGCATGGATGACATGGATACCTAACAAGACATAGAGAGAAGAGTAATGTAAATGTGATCACATGGTTAGATTGCTAAAGTGCATGCCATCACTTGAAAAACTACACTTGATGTCAATTTGATGGGTGAATTAGATGACACCCCTGTGGTATTAAGTGAATCACAACTGAAAAGGTTCACATATCAAGGGGGTGTAGTATTCAATGCCTTGTGAATGTGATCACTTGGTAAGATTTGCTAAAAGTGCATGCCATCACTTGAAAAAGCGAACTCATGTACTCTGATGGGTTAATAGATAGATGACAGCTCTATAGTAATCAAATCACTGAAAGATTTTCGCATGACACGACATGTATGACATGTTTCCCACCAAGAGACGAGAAGAGTAATGTGAATTGATCACATTGGTTAGCGATTTCTGAAGTGGCATGCCATCACTTGAAAGCTACCCTCGGTGTCAATCTGATGGGAGAAATGACGACACCTAGAGTATTGAAGACTGAAGAGGTTTTCCCATGGCCCTAACTGCTATCTCTGTTAGAAATGCAAATGTGATCACGTTGGTAAGATTACTAAAGGCATGGATCACTTGAAAAAGCTAAACTCAATGTCAATCTGATGGTTGAGATTGATGAACAGCTCTGTGGTAATTGAGTCCAATCACTGAATAGGTTCACATATCATAAATAGTGTCAATACATAATGATGTGATCACATTGGTAAGATTGCTGAAGTGCATGCCATCACTTGAAAAAGCTACACTTTATGTCAATTTGATGGGTGAATTAGATGACAACCCTGTGGTATTGAGTCAATGCACCTGAAAGCGTTTCACATTCATGTAGTAGTCAATACAGTGTGAATGTGATCACATTGGTTTATTGCTAAATGCATTCCATCACTTGAAAAAGCTAAACTCAATGTCAATCTGATGGGTGAATTAGATGACACCCCTGTGGTATTAAGTGAATCACTGAAAAGGTTCACATATCATGTAATAGTCAATGCAATGTGGATTTGATCACATTGGTAAGATTGCTAAAGTGCATTGCCATCCACAACTTGAAAAAGCTACACTCATTGTCACTTATGGGTAAAATAGATGACAGCTCTATTAGTAATCAAATCACTGAAAGAAGGTTCGCATAGCCACTGACATGTCTGACTGTATTACCCACCAAGAGACAGAGAGAAGAGTAAGTGAATGTTGTCCCATTGGTTAGATGCGAAGTGCATGCCATCACTGAAAAAGCTACACTCGGTGTCAATCTGATGGGAGAATTAGACGAAAGCTCGATAGTATTGAAGTCACTGAAAGAGGTTCACATAGGCCTAACTGCTATCTGTTAAGAAATGACAAATGTGATCACATTGGTAAGATTACTAAAGTGCATGGTCATCACTTGAAAAAGCTAAACTCAATGTCAATCTGAGGGGTGGATGATGACAGCTCTGTGGTATTGAGTCAATCACTGAAGAGGTTCACAAATAATATAGTAGTCAATACAGTATGAATATTGTGATCACTTGGTAAGATTGCTTGAAGTGCATGCCATCACTTGAAAAAGCTACAATTGAGTCAATCTGATGGGGGAATTAGATGACAGCTCTGTGGTATTGAGTCAATCACTGAAAGCGTTCACATATATATTTAGTAGTCAATACAGTGTGAATGTGATCACATTGGTTAGATGCTAAAGTGCATGCATCACTTGAAAAGTAAACTCATGTCAATCTATTGGGTGAATTAGATGACACCCCGGGTATTAAGTGAATCACTGAAAAGGTTCACCATATCAGTCGTAGGTCAATGCAGTGTGAATGGATCCATGGTAAGATGCTAAAGGGCCTGTCATCACTTGAAAAAGCTACACTCATTGTCAATCTGCTGGGTGAAATAGATGCAGCCTCTATAGTAATCAAATCACTGAAGAGGTTCGATAACATGCATGTATGACCATGTATTACCACCAAGAGGGACAGAGAGAAAGGTAATGTAAATGTTATAACATTGGTGAGATTGCTGAAGTGCATGCCATCACTTGAAAAAACTACACTCGTGTCAATCTGATGGAGAATTAGATGACAGCTCTATAGTAATCAATCACTGAAAGAGGTTCGCATAAGACACTGACATGTCTGACATGTAGTACCACAAGAGGACAGAGAGAAGAGTAATGTGCATGTGATCACATGTGTTTAGATGCTGAAAGTGATGCCATCACTTGAAAAAGCTACATCGGTGTCAATTTGATGGGAGAATTGACGACCAGCTCTATAGTATTGAAGTCACTGAAAGAGGTTCACATAGGCCCCTAACTAATCTGTTCAAGGAAATGCAAATGTTGATCACTTGGTAAGATTACTACAAAGGAATGGTATTCACTGAAAAAGCTAAACTCAAAATGTCAATCTAATGGGTGAATTAGATGACACCCCTGTGGTATTAAGTGAATCACTGAAAGAGGTTCACATAGGTTCTGGACTACCTACCAAGAGACCAGAGAGAAGAGTACATGAGTCACTGAAAGGAGTTAAACTTAGCCAGGATTATGATAGACAGTGCAAATATTGAAGTGGGATAACTTTGGTGGATTGCTAAAGGGTTCCGTCACTGCAAAGTTACACTCAGTAATATTCCACATATCAGGCAAGCTGGTAAGACGATAGGAGTCAATTTGTAAGTCACTCAAAGAGTTCATTTGTGATGACTGTACCTGGATGCTCAATTCCTATTAATTGTTTGTCCAGTTATCCAAAAGCAATCAAGGAATTGAGGTTCACTTGTTGCACAGTTCCACTGATAGATGAGAATAATGCTATGTATTTCACTGAGAGACTAGATCACTTCAAATCTTCCGGTTGAGATAAATCAGTATTAGGGGTTTCTCCAGGAACATCTGACTGCATGAAGGCTTGTTTGTCTAACCTCCTTGAGTTGAACTTGGCAGTTCAGATTGGACGAAAACAAATGCAACAAACTGTTTGATTTGTAATTGAACATGGCAAGAAATCTGATACAGGGACTTTGTGTCTAAAGAAACTTGAATAGCAGACATAGAATTGCGTGACAAAAGGGTACCTTTCACAAATACATTCAAGTATGTATGTAATCTCAAAAGTTTGTTCTTAAGAAAATTGGGTAAATGAAGAACCATTCAAAGAACTAGCTTCACACATGTTGTCTGACAAATTGAATGAGATGACATTTCAGAAAATCAAATCAGGATATCATGCCTGTCCTTGTACCTCATAATCAGTATCTGGCTACCCTCACTGTGTTTAAGCTTAGTGATACTGAGTGACAGGGAGTATGTAACCGAGTTACCTTTGACTCAACTATCCAGATGAAGAACTTGATTTTGTCACACATAGCATTGGTTCGAGGGATATAGTCCTTGCTGAATCATTCCATCACCTGCCACTTTTAAAAAAAATTAACCTGAGAGGAATAGGAACATTGGTCCTCAGGGTTGTAGAGGATTTGTTTAGAAATATTCATCCATCTTCCCATTTGAGGAACTGGGTCTCCTAATGGTGAAATTAGTTTCAGTCAAATACAGACAATCGCCTGTGCTCATGAAAGTTTGAACAATGTTTGGGTTGGAAAGTTCTATCGGGGTCATTTACCATATGGCTTAAAGATATGGACTCTGCCAATATCAAATCAGTTTGCAATGTGGTCGAAGTGGCCAGGGAGTTTAAGTTGCACAGATTTCAAAATGGCTAGGTGTGTACAGGACTGACAACAGCCTCTTGTTTTGATCATGTTCAGGTAATTTGGTTTCAGGTCGTAGTGTGTTTATAGTACAGTGCAATAGGCAGGATAGTATGATGGCCTAAAGGACATGGACTCTTTCAAGATCAAGTCAGTTTGTGAAGTGGTCGGAAGTGTCCAGTCAGTATAGGTTGCACATGATATCACATTGGCTAGGCATGATAGAAAATGTTTAGATCATGTCAGTAACTTGATTTCAGGTCAGTAGTGTGTTTGAATGCATTATACAAATATTGATACCTTTGAGCAATAGTAAAAAATATATAAACGAGGACAAATTTGGAATTTTTATTTTCCACTAGCCGAAATGGAAACACCCCAGAATTTGTCAAGTGATGTATATTTTACTATTGCATCGAATATAAGACAGTCAATATTTGTTTAATAATGATATCACTTAGATTCGTATCACAGTGCAATAGTACAGTGCAAGGGTAAAAACTATGCATGGCTCAAATCACGTGAGAGTTATATAAAGTACAATGACAATAGGCAGGATAGCATTATAGTCTAGCAGATTTCATGGGTTCCCATGAACCCCCCCCATAAAAAGTGTATAACTTAAACAAGGCCCTCAGGGAGAGCAGTACTTAAATTCTGATGAGGCCACTCTGGTATAATAAAACGTAATAATAAAACAAGATTTCCCCTTAATAGGGTTTTTTTACGTTATCAAAAATTTAAAAATGTTCCCCAAATGGGGTCTTAGTGGTTTTTGCAAAATTTCCAAAAAATAGAGGTCTTGGGTGAAAATTTTAAAAATCTTCCCCCGCAAATAGGGGTCTTTGTGGACAAGTGCGTAAATTTCAAAAAATATGGGGTCTGTGGGTGAACATTAAAAAAAAATTGGGGTCTTTGAGGTACAAACGACGCTGAAAAAGAAGTCCTTAACAGCCTTACATACATGTCCACTTCAAGTGGGAGTTTCCCCCCGGGTTGAAGGACCCAAATTAATGGTTTTCATGTCACCAATAGACTGCCGTTCAGAGACTGTTGGGCACTTGCCACATCAAGTTTGTGTAAGTTGAGTTCCCCGCTTGTAACATACATAGTCAACTAGCAATCATAAAGACTATGGCTGGCTTTAGCTGCATTCGCATATGGAGGGTAAACCTTTATAGGAAAACAGTTCAAAAGTCATGCACAAATTAATATCTTGTTAGCGTGGGAGGCCTTAAAATCAGAACACTGCAATATAATGTTCATTAACGTCAGAAACTACAAGCAAAAGGGATTGCTCTATGAAGGAGGAGGAGGAGGTATTAGCATTTAACTACACACTATTGGTCATAAGTGTCATGGATACTTATTTCAATTCGAGTTTACATTCATTAACATGTTCGGTAGAAAGACAATTTAGAAGCAGGAGGAAACCGGAGTACCGGGAAAACAACTGCGAGTCCGAGTATGAACTGGAAACCAACGAACAGGGAAATTGCAGGCCGACCGAGGGTTGAACCAGGGACCACAGTGGTACCAAGCCAGTGAAGACCCACTGCGCTAACCCCCTCCCCCCCACCCCGAGATGACCTCTATGTGGACTCATTGCTATTTTTCAAAATGATTAGCAAGACAAAGGAATGTTGCATCCATGAAATATGTTAATAATCAACATCAGTAGACTTGAATAGGCCCAGTTTAATTCAGTTGATATCTGTCAGCAGTGGGGTCTGCTTAAAAAAGCAGTCTTCCTAAGGGAGAACTGCCCATGTCAGCTACGTGTCATTCCTAGTGATTGCCTGATAATTCCTGAAATTTGATAGCGTTTATGCAATATCTTACTTAACAGTATGCATTGAACTTGCAAGGATGATAATGCAGGTTAAAAGCCAAAATTTTATGAAAAATATTTTTTTTAATTTTTTAGGTTTTTTCTTTTTTTAAATTAATCAATAAAAACACAAATGGGTTTGTCTTTTAATATTAATTTGAATTTAAAAACATTGTCATTGGTTTTCAGTGTAGCATCAAGATAGTCCATGCTCGATTCCTGCAGGCAGAACACTCTTGAAATATATGGTAGCAAGATCAATTATTTGAGGCTTTATTGACTATTCTTATGATTGGCCAAAGTTGGATGCAAAATAAAATGATGGCACTTTCAAATTCCATTTTTGGACCAGAGGTGGCAGAAAAGCCTTTTTGGTCTGTGGTCAAAATGTTAACCCTTAAAACACGTTCCCCGGACTTTGGGCTACTTCTAGCCCACATTCGCTTCAGTGGTTACATTGTTTTAGGCCAGTCAACTTGAACCATTTCTCAAAATTAGCGAGACATAGCAATTCGCCCCCTAGATTTTCTAGCCAGAGGAGTCTCGCCTAAGGCCGTTTATACAAGGAAACTGCAACCCGATATAGCTCATGTGCCACACTTGTTTGCCGAAGGGAGGTCAGTAATTGCAATCTTTATCCCTAAAGTCCTGGTGGGTGAGGCCCATGAATGTGCCTAGCACGGGTCCAGGGTAAGTTAATATACGGTATTACATGCCGTGTATGAGTGCCGGAAGGGCTATGACGAGTGTAAAGTGGTGGAAAGAAGGGGGCGGGGTGGGGTTACATGTTGGTGAACTCATTTGACCTTTGACCTCAAGGACCTTTGTGACCTTATGTGGCCTTTGGTACCTTTCAAAAAACTTGACGGCAGACGACACTTGCGGTCCGGGGACGCTGTTTTTTTTAATATAGCACTTCCCCAAAAAAAAAATTTTTAATCAAAAGATTACAGACAGAGAGACACAAAAACCACCAAAACAGATTTAGGCGCTTTGATACGAGTTGGTGCAGGTGTTCATGTTATCCATATATGACCTGTCCTATTATTCAAACATAAAATTCAGAAAATAATACAATGAGTTATTCTTAAGCTTTGACGGTTTTAGATTACAGGAAAAAAAGCCTTTATAACTTTATTTTCATAAAAAATCATTGTTTTTTTTAAAAAGATATGTTCTTTTGTTTAACAATTTTGGATTCATGTCTGCCATGCCTGATTTGGATTCATTGCAGGTCAGAGGTCAATTGATTCTGAAACGAGGACCCAGTGTTATACTTTATATAAAATCAACACAAACAATTTCAAGATGAAATAGAACATGAATAATAATCCTTACGGATGCTAATTTTGTAATGAGTAAAATCAAGAATGGTTTCGTGATGATTAACTTGCCATGCAGTGTTTTCTTGTGATAGAATGATAAATTTAAAAAGCTTTAGTTATATCAAAATCCTCAATTCCGTGACTAATCGTTGGCAAGTAAGGTTTGACAAATGATTTGGACTCAAATAACATTTTAGTTTTTAGCCACATGTCCCTCTGGAAAATGTCGGTAATGCCACAGGAGGGGGGTAAGTTTCTACATCGGTAAATTTAAATAAGGTCCAAAATAAAACGTTTAGTATAGCTCAAATTGGTTCGTGTGGTAACAAGGAGTAAAAAAGTCTTGGTGACTGTCTGTAAATGCATCGTTATGGAGATATACAGCAAAATAGGGGGGGGGGGCTTTTTTTGTTTAAAGGTCAAATGTTTAAAAATTTTTTTCGGCAAAGGTTAAGGTCCTATACTAGTTGATGAGTTTAAAAGTTATAAAAGTTACATTGATTTAAAGTATGTTGGTATATTTGCTCGTGGCATCTTCTCGTGGTTACAGGGCAGGGGGCACTTTCCCCCACACACTTCAATGGGGGGACAAAATTGCAGAATCTACAAAGATTAGTAACGATTGATGATTTTTACATAAATTTAAGTAACTGTAGTGCAGGGACATTAGCTTCAATAGGGCCTTAATTTATGATTGACCCAATAAAATTAGACAGGTCTCGATGGTTTTATTTGGTAGCAGTACCTTCAGATAACGAAAGTGATGATGAAAAAATTGAATTGGTGTGCGAGCTGAGAAAACGGCATTTTTCAAAATGGCCGCCAAATCTCATATTTGAACATAATTAGGCTTTAAAAAGGTTACAAATTTTACATATTCTATTAAAAAAATTTATTTATGAAATAAGATAAATAATGTCAGGTTTGTTGATGTTTTTACGTATTATAACATAAATGTTAACTTGGGTTATTTATAATTCAAATGGGCTGCCAATGGTAATACATAGGTTATAAATTATGTTAATTAGCCAATCCAGGAAATTGTGACAGCATTCAAGTTAAAAAACAATTAAGCACATATGTAATGCAAACAAATTCAATTCTTTATATAACATTATATATAAGTGGTTGCTATGTTGTAATTAAAATGGCCGCCAATGTGCTATGAATAGCCAATTTCAAGCATGATAGAGGGGAATCAGTTTTTCATGAAGGTCAATCTATAACATTATATAACCAGTGGCATAACCAACACAACCCTAACCCATAAACCCAGCTCAAAACATTCAGAAAACAAATCAAAACTCATTTTACTCATACATACCCCATAAAAATCCATAAATAAGCATTAATACCCAAACTTAAAAAAACACTAAAAAGAAGAAAAAAAAAAAACAAGCGATGCTACGCCACATCACCTAGCATCAAAATAAGCCAAGAGTTGACACCATTACCATGTTGCACACCTTGCTGTCACCAACTCTACAGTGGGAGCTCCCATGTCATCCTAACATGACCAATGTTTGCTGCAGCGAGTGCGAAATGGAACCAAATGTGCGTGAAATGAGCTAAACGGGCACTCAACTGTTTTTAAAGACAGGATGGCGGTCCTGACTGTCCAAAAATGGCTTGGAACTGTTTTTTGTTCTCTTAGGGTCGTTTGAACTATAATTTAGAGAAAGTGCAGGCTTCTGACTGAAGATCTGCCTATATTTAGGAATGATGGAGGTGTCAAATAGGGGTCAAGGGTTGTACCTACCAGTAACACATTCTATGCTAGCCACTTAAAAATAGGTAGTTAAATTTGGACCCCCTGATAACGGTCAATTATAGACCAACCACTTTGTAGTAATTTTTGACTACACTAGGATGTCATTTTGTACTAATTTGAAGTTATTTATGAATGTAAAAGGTTTATATATGACTAAAAATTAGTTAAACATGCTCAAAAATTGACTAAATTGTAGTTGGTGTATAGTTGACGGTTTTCAGGGGTCAACTTTGACTACCTATTAAGTGTGTAGTGGCCCCTCCCAGGATACTGAGAGATTTCCAGAATCCATTGTGGCAAGAGCAATTACCTGGATTAATTACTTTTTTTTTTTTTTAATTTTTTAGGTTTTTTCTTTTTTTAAAAAATTAAATGTTGAAATATGACTGGGAAAATGTGAATCGATAGCAAAAAACAAACACAGCTAGCCACTAATTTTGAAAGATCTAGATATGATTCATTGAATAAAATTTTTCATAAAAAACACTTAAACGTCTAAATAAATAAGAGAAACAAAGCCATTATTTTACATTAAATGTACATATAAATCTAACTTATAGCAACTTGGTAACCGTACGGCAGGGGGGGGGGTGCCAGGAAGGCCAAGCAATGTGAATCCTTTTTCCATTCACACAAAAGTATGACGGCATATGAGTTACTTTTTGAGGGTATTCTGATATTGCTACAGTAGTGGCCATTTTGTATTGGCTGCCATTTTAAGATAAACTAGGCTCATTTTCACAGTCAGTCATTCCCTACCTTTAATAAAATTAATGCAACATTTACCGGTTTGAATGCGATATTCAGACACACTGAATTCTCTGGTGGCGGACACCATTCTGAATTTCAAAATGCTACTAAGTTGCTGGACAAATTTGTTTTGTCATCTTCAGAACCCTTTCGTATTTTATAGATAAGTGTTTATTACAAATTGTCACTTTATTGTATGCACCTATATGGTCATAAAATAACTTAGTTATTGTGAGTAGAGGTTCAGATACAACTAAAATGGAAGCCCCCCCCCATTTTTGATTTTTGGCCAATACTGACATTCGCACACACTTCTGAAAATTGCATAGCAGTTTTGTGACCCAGAGTACCCATAGATCATAGTTAGACATGTAAAGTTATGTTCTAGATTGGGTTGTCAACTTTTTATGGTTTGAAATGAGTCCATTGCACTCTTGTACAGTCCCGTCAATCAAAAAAGTAAACACACCCAAAAAGTAACTCCCCACCCCTGAAATTGTCTGTCAAGTTCAAACGATAAATCACATTATACATTGGGATATAACATTGGGAGCGGTGGTTATTTACGCGTATTTTGACATCTCATTTGTGGTGATTGATGAAGTATTGTTGAAGTTATGCCCACTTGACCGAACCCAACCCATGATTTAAAAGTTGCAGTAAGACCTATAGAGAAGGAGAATTTGTCATGGCAGGAACAAGAGGATGTTTGTTTGTTCTGTCGTTTGTGCATGATTTCAATGCTTTTGCTAACAGTTATGATTGTCTTATAGGATTTCAGGCGCAGGGTCCAGGGAAGGTTGGCGGCGCCGCCACCCCGGTAATCTGCAAATTCTTGCAAAATCAGCCCATTTTGAGCTATTTTTGGACCAGTTACAGCCTTTCAGCCCCTTGTAACTTTGACATTTTTCAAATCCTGGATCCGCCATGGGATTTACTGCAACTTTAAATCCTGGGGTGGGTTCTGGCAAGTGAAGCCAGGCAGCAGCATCTGGTACAACATTTGAGACGAAGATTGGCACGAACACCCCAATTTTTTTTAACCAGTCTAGCATTCTTCAAATTTAGACGATCTGAATTATAGGTGCCATAAGAAATTAATGTCAAGAGTTCGCTAAATGTGTGTTGGGGATTTCACACATTAATGAAGACTCAACTTTAAGTTAAGTGTTTGAATCAGCCAAAGTATTATCAGATTTTGAAAATGCCTCATTGTCTTAATCGTCGGTCAGTCAGCCAGGAAGTAACGGATGTCTCTATTTTCACACAAAAGTTACTCTGTTGCAGTAAGCCCTACAGAGAAGGAGAATTACTCATGCAGAGAAGAGGAGGATTGTACTTGATTTCCATTTGTGAAAGTTTGATTGTCAATAGGATTTACTGCAACTTTTAAATCCTGGGGTGGGTTCGGTCAAGTGGCTAACTTAAACATAATCCATCGATCGCCGCAAATGAGGTGTCAAAATACGCGTAAATAAACCCCGCTTCCCCAATTATATCCCATTTGTATACACAAAATTTTTTTGTTTTGTAATTTCCGTTTTTGAACTCTGACCAGACAAATTTCAGGGGCGGTGAGTTACTTTTTTGGGTGTGTTTATTTAAGATCTGCAATGTAACATGTCCATGTATGCCCATATGCAGGGGTGGTGCAGGGACCGCCACCCCCCCCTTATTCCACAAAAGTGGAAAAAGGTCCACTTTTTGCAGATTTTTTTGATGAAAAATGTTCAAAAGTATACAATTTGACAAGAAAGTTCAATTTTTGGTGACGAGATGATCAAAAAGTCCCCAAAAAGGGGTTAGGTTCGCTTTTACAAAAAAGACCACTTTTTCAAAATTCTGGAATCCCCTAAATATCCTGCGTACGGCCCGTGTCCATGATCACTGCGTTGATCTGTATGAGGACTTAACCCATCTCAGAAAGAATTTATATTCCACGGTCGGTATAACGCAGAGTCTCATTCTTCAGTATCGGCATGACCTTTGACCTAGTAATAGTACATATATAGAAATCAAGTGCCATCTTTCATTTTACCAGAATGACTTTGACCCAAATCATAGATATGCGTCGTTTCCTTTAAGGTTCATTTAAACCCTAAATTAAGACTTGGCTGTTATCTTCGCTAAGAGGGTAGTCAATATCATATTTTCATGTAATGTTGAATAATCTAAATTAGACAATAATTATAATTTTGCCGTTTTGACTGGATCCTGTTTTTATGAAGAAATAGAAATGGACTGTACACTAGATTGATTATTGTACTCAAATTGCTTTTTTCTGAATTTTACATCCCAACATTGATTTATAAGTGATCATGCCGTAAGTGTGATAAAAACACCACAATGATGTTAGGAATTACAGTGGCTCAATAGTGATGTGCTCTATTGATTTGCTTTCAAAATATTATAAAGGGTTTCAGGCTTGCTCAATTTTTCAATTTTTGGGTTAAATCGGGGTGTGGAAGGTAACCATAGTGATTTGGTGTACTTTTGTCACACAGTATCCATGTCGAGTTAAATTCTCTTCCTTGTCATTATTGGTATCAGGGTTGAGGTAAAATCACACCACCAGCGAACACCAACGTTGTTTCTAGATGTTCTTCGAAAAAAAACGCTATTTTAAGCAGGGGCGGATTTACAGGGGGGCGTCCCGGCTCGCCGCCCCCTCTATTTTTTTGCAGGAGCGCCGGGTGCGTATAGAGCGCCGGGCGCACTGTAGATATATAAAAAATGATTTTTTACGCCACAGGGCGCCCTTAGATCTCTAGAATGGACGGGACAGATGGTAGGCGATTATTGTTTTCAATAATTAGTCAGATAAGTAAGTAGTGTTGTACATCACATTAAAGAGAAAGACCAAGGCTTCACCCCCCCCCTCCCCCACCCCCCGCCCTCCCCCCCCCCCCCCCCCACCCCCCCCCCCCCCCCCCCCCCCCCCCGAGAATTTTTTGTTTCATCTCATTTACTTGTTTCAATCGAAGATAACTCCAGTTACTCATTTACTGCGGAACCCAAGATCGAGTTGTGGTGACATTTTCCTGGTTGAGTGAAAACGTGACGAATTTGTTAAACATACGTTATTCAACACTTGAAGATACGAAAATCTTGAAAAAGGATTACCATTCATAAAGAAACTCTAAAAAGGGTCTTACGTAATGGTGGAAGTTTTCATCAGTAAGTTTCTGACTTTAAGATAAAGTTGAATAACATTGACATACTGTCTGTTAGAAGAGAACCATTAGCTTTAACTCCGGCGTACCGCAACCTGGAGGTGAGAGCTTTTATGGTCTTGAAGTATCATGAAACGCGAATTTCTACCAACGCTTTTATACTTTGCTTCCAAATTCAAATTTTTTATGACTCACAAAATTATAAATGCAAGAAAATGATAGTGCAATATTTTTAAACTATTTCTTTCTTTGGATTTGGAGTGTTTATTTTGGTTTGCCAATTTACCTTCCTTCTGGCATGATTTTTATAAACAGAACAATTTTGTAATAAATTCAAGTTCCATTTCATTGACTTTCATAAATATTTGTTATTTATTATTTATTAAAGGAAGATATTTTCTTGAAACGGTCATGCTGACTTTATAACTTGTGTCGATAAAACCTAGACTTCGTTTTGTTTTCTTTCAATCTGTGTTTTGTTTCTCTTGTCAAGAGCTGCAATCTTTTGTTTTGAGCTTCAATACAGCATGCATAACGGGGGCGAAGCACCTCTGCCCATGTATAAAAGTGGTACAAAATCGAATTTTGTATATCGCACTAAATTGATTTATATCTCTGAATTGACAAAAGTAAATAAAATGAAACACCACCATTGAAAGCCTGGTCTTTGTTCTTTAATATTATGCCAAGTAAGAATGATTTTTGAAATTCTATTTAAAACCCATTTTTTTTTCTGATTGTACATTTTTGGAGACAGGCTGTAGATCTAAGCTTGTGGGCGCCCAGTGGACGCAGTACGCCCCTCCCTCCCCGCTAATTTTCAATGACTGGGAAACAAGTAACGTGTCCTACCGGCGAGCGGGAGCGAGCCGGAAATTTGGCGCCCCCGCTATTGAGAAATCCTGGATCCGCCCCTGTAATGGGAGGCACGCTCGCTTTAGCAACCTACGTTTACACTTGTAACTCCTCCTGCCTTAATAATTAATTCACAATGTAATTTCACTTTTTTTGAAGAGTGTCACACCTCATTCGATGTGAATTCCCCATACCAATTATTAAAGACTGAATTAAAAGTAACAAAAGGAAATAGCATCACTCAAACAAAAATCAGTACAAAACATGTTTTTTCGCATGCTATCATTATGTTGTACCAATTTCTACTAAAATGTAACCTCAAGTTCGGCGTGAAATTTGACATATTTTATGTTGCAGATTTTTTTTATTTTTTTCATATCTTAATTAAAGTTTATGTTTGAATCCTGAGTTTTCAGTAATCTGAACGTTGGAATTTTTAAATTGGAAAATAAGAAACAGTAGATTCGGGTATTGGTTGCTATGTTAATAGTACGTACATAGCAACCATTGCAACCGTGCAAGTGAGAGTAGTGTAAGTGTTATGAATAGCTGTTTTTTAAGTATTATTATTTTCGACACAGCTATAACAGCAAGATGGATTGTAATTTTTAATGTGGAGCTACGGTTGAGTCAGGAATCAATAAAAACAATTCGATATCCCATAGTGCAATGGGCGAAGTTAACCACTCTCAGTACGGAGGTGCGGAAATGTGTACGGTCAGGGAAGATACGAGGGTTCTGCGTGGTGCTAGGAAAACATCGTCCATTTCCCGAGATGGGTTTTGGGGCGGGGGTGTTTGTTCGCAGGTGGTGTGGAGTTAAAATGGCAAATAATAAAATTCATGATTTTAATATTCCACATAGATTGGGTGTGGGCACCTTGGTGACTTGGATCAGACGCTTGCATCATAGGTTGTTGGTTTTGTTTTGAACAAATAGCAAACAGTCAAACACATATTGGTCGCGGTGATTTTTACCCAAATACAAGTCAAGCAAAATGCATCCATCCTCACACTATAAGAATGACCCTTTCTCAATTTCAACTGGCAAAACAATGAATCTGTGAATATAAGAGATAATAGAGAGTGAGTGAGCAAAAGTTGGACAATTCAGTAGAGCACCATTTCGTGTATGGTTTTCTATAAAGACCATTTTGTGTACCTTAATTATACATGTATATAGCATACATGTACGTGTGCTAAAAATCTTCCTTCTCACGTTCAAACATTTTGCAACCATGAAAAAGATAAACTCGCATAGTTGTGGCACATTCAACTGTCAATTATTATTATTGTACTCTATATTAGTAAATAATGTATATAGATAGTTGCAATTCGCGACCTTTGTGATATCACCAGAAGCGAGAAGAATAACGGTGAATGAACACAATTGAGACTGACATGTATATTATGATATATATTTGTATACTCTATTTTGTTATAGTGGTCATTGGTTTTAATGGTATTATCTATTTACATAGGCGTAAATCCCCGGGGATGGGGGTATACATACCCCCAATATTTTGTTGAGGGGTGGTCAAAACGATCATCCCCCCAATGTTGGTGCCCATTCATGTGGTTTTGACAAAAAATAAACCTCAATTTATGCCAAAATCGGTCTAAAATGGTAAATTCACAGCGCTCTGTGCGCAATTTTGTTCTAATTACAATTACATTAACAATTTAGCTTTAAAATGGCAAAATTTTTAGCGCGCTTCGCACGCACATGGGTAGTAGCCGGATCTTTTCAGCAAAAACCTGTGATCATCATAAATTTTCATCAACCCCATCCCAAGTCAAAAAGGAAATTTACGCTACTGTCTACAGAAAAGTACCCCATGTTGAAGATCGAAAGTGTTTAAAACTTGTGTCTTTAATTTATGTATTGCATTTTGATTTTGAAAAAAAGCCGTATTTTGTGATTAAGAGAGGTAACAACAGAATATGTCCAAAACTTAGGAACAAATAACACCATATTGACCCAATCATAAATGGAAGATGTACTACATATTCATTTAAGATAGCTGTAGTCCCAATCATACATATGTAATGATGTACATAATATTCATTTAAGATAGTTGTAGTCCCAATCATGCTTTTAACATAATGTTGTTGTATACCATGTAAGTAGATGTAAGTCCTAATCAGACCTGTATCATTTAAGGTAGCTGTTAGTCCTATCATACCTGGTAATCATTTAAGGTATTGGTATAATTACATATACCCTTTGCACATTAACTGCAATTATGACAAGTATCTTAAGTAATAATGCAGGGCATATGATTTTATTTGGTATTAATCATGCTCATATTCAGCAACCAGAAGAATGTTCTTGCAAATGTTTAGTAATTTGAGATTTTTTTTTCCCATCTCCATGCCCAGGGAGATCTACCATGCTTAAGTTTTAATGTGAATGCATGATTTTTTTTATATGAACAATTGTTCCCAATGAGACACAGTAAGCCACTATCAGCGATTCTTTGACGATGTACTCGCGCCTCTATTTTTCATAAAAATGTTTTTTAAAAATTTAACTTTGTTGTATTGCTATTGTCAAGCCCCCTGTAAGGGCTTAGCATAACCACGCAGTATTTGTCAAGATATGATTTTTATGCTTCATTACTATAAACGTCGGGATCCAGACTTTTGTAAGGTTTACAACGGCGTAATTTCATCTTCAAACGCGCCTAATGCTTAAGTGTATAATATAAGGTGTCTGAATATAACCTTCCACTAGCAATTTAAGGACAAAATAGGCATTTTGAATTTGAAAGAAATGACTGATGACTGAAGTGGTCATAATGCTTTTCATTTTATGTATCTTTCTGGTTGTCTTTAGCATGTCAGGTAAGTTGAATTTCCAGAGAGTACGCATCTTGTTACAACTTTCCATGGCAAGGCTTGCCGGACATGAAAATCCTTTCCGACCATCCACCCAAGAACCAAAGGTATTGGACTCCCTGAAGCTGGTTCTATTTGTCTCCTTCTATTTGGACAGAGTGACACGGCCTTGATATTCTTGCCATGAATTTAGCATTATCATAAGACCCAACTGTTCAAAGCAGCATTCTCAACTCTGGCCAATAATTCTTTGAGCTTGTTGTAGTGTGTTCATAGCAAGCAGGTCGTCTGCAATCTGGTCGTAATGACTTCTGCAGGTGCCTTTAGACTTCTTTGTTGGTGTTCCTGTCAAGCCCACATGTCCTGTCTCCTCTTATTGCCATTCTCATCACATAGTCCAGCACAATGATGAATAGATATGGGGCTAAAGTATCACCTTGGAGCACTCCTGCTAAAATCTCAAGGCTCAGTTTCACCATCTGGTGATAGAACAACTGCTTTTGTGCCACTATCATATGTTAATTGCTTCACAATGCATTTGGGAATCCCATAGCATGAGAAATCTTGAGCCATTTTACCTCGGTGCACTGAATCGAAGGCCTTCTTGAAGTCGTAAAGGGTATGACACATTCAAGATTCTTGTCCTTGATTCTTCATAAGTCTTCGTAATTCCAGTATGTGGGAAAGTGGTTGAGGCGTTCAGCGTGAAACCCATTTTGGTTTGGGTCTAAGCCGAGGGCTCGATGTGAGGTCGAATGCGGTTGAGTATCAGCGGTTGAAGAGAGCTTATGCCTGCTATAGATTTAACTAATGCCCTATAATTTGTTGCCTTGCTGAATCACCTTTCTTGGAATTTGGTACTATTCCACTGAGGGACCATTCCTTTGGTTTTTTCACCTCTAAGCAGTGTACCAGTGCAGAGGTCTAGTAATATGCTGTTAACTACCAGATTTCCAAACCTCGCAGGTATTTCATCAAAGGCCGCAGCTTACCATTTGACAATTTTTGTTAGTACATACTCAAGCTCTTCCCTTGTGAATTCCAGTTTTCAATTGCAGGATGGTCTCATTGATGTTATGAATCTCCTGCAGTCTGGGTGTGCTACTAAGGTGGGTGATCCCAGAGTGTGGAAAAGTAGTCTCTCCATTCCTTGCAGCGC
>JAMKCH010005269.1:0-33561 GCA_023653785.1 Ophioderma brevispina | reverse complement strand
CCCTGGCTGTAGGGAGCTGTACTGTCCATTGCAAGGCTAAACAAGTGCTCCAGCACTGGCGCGCTCACTGTTGTATTCGTCAGTATAGGTCTGAAAGTGTCATCGTGTTGCCAACATTTGCATGATTGGCAGGCTTCGCCCTTCGGTACGTGGATCCTTAGCTGAGACGGCGTTGTGAGCACCAGTTGGTACAGTTAGTTTCGAGGATATACTTTTCCCAATTTATTACCACTGGCGTGCTCCGGCGAGTACACTCTGAAACCTTAAACGTCGTGATAGGAAATTATATCCATTTTAACTAGCCCTCACTGACACAAGTGGAATGAACAATATGAGACGGAACATGAACATGCACAAAATAAAGGGGGCCATAAAAGAGAACATGAACACATGGATGCAACAAAATTAAACATCCATGCACAGAGAGCAATTAAAATGAGAATTTTTTCCCAATCAATGACGTTTTCAGTTTATATTGGTAGCGGCTGACGCGGTTCCTTCTGTGCTGAGTGTGTCCACTGTCCGGATCCTTAACGTCCCGTCCCAGGGTTGCAACGCAGACTGGATTGCCTCCTCGTTACCGCCTAAGGTGTTTTCTTCCCCTGTCCTGATCGCCTGTTTTCCTCTTCTGAATTTCTGCATGGACCTAGTGAATAAATATGCGCATTAGTATATCTGGAATACCGTTCATCCTTAAACAGAACTGGTACATTTATCCCAAATTATGAAAATTTCCCTCAATTTGCCACAGATGATAGTCAAGGTCATCGGCAGAATAGAGATACATTTAAACATAAATGACATACTCAAACACATATAGAGACGTTGAAAGAGGTTAAAGACAACCAGGTATTGTAGTAAACTTTAAAGTTTGCCATAGTGAACACAACAAGTTAATCTACATGAAATCATAGACAAGTTCTACCCATCTTCGGCAGTTTGAGACCTAAAATGGTAAATTTTGAATTTCAACCCAATGCTGTTGTGCAGTGTAATCAATCTGATTACACTGTTATATGAGTAACCTATTGAGTCACCTAACGGCAGATCGGGTATTGGCCATCAGGGCAATAAAGTTCGCGTCACGTTTGTGACTAAGACAATTGAGAGTTTTAAGACATTAAACTACAACATAAAAATTCTGTGAAATTATTTTAAGCACTCACATTCATGGAAAAGACATTGGTACTTCGCCATTACAACAATGTTGGTAATAAAAGTAACCAGCAAACATTACATGGTAATTAACAAATTGATATCGCAAAGTACGGTAATGTGTGTGGACATTGGAGGTTTGACGCGTTGGAATCATCATAGACCTTTAACAAAATGGTGACCATGTAAGTGCACAAAACACAAAGTTGTAATAATCTTTATGTGTTCCCCTACGGTGTCCCACGGACGCAAATTGTGCATGAAAATGTAATTGTGCGCTGGTATTTCTACTTTTGCAAACAAAATTGTAGTTTGGAAAAAATATTTGCAACAATATTTTAGAGTTTTGCAAAAATATTTATAGTTTTGCGAAAAATATCAGAGTTTGGCAAAAATATTTCAGAGTTTTGCAAAAATATTTCAGAGGTTGCAAATATTTAGAGGTTTTGCAAGAATATTTATAGTTTGGCCCAAGGTATGTAATAGGTTTTGCAATTACTTATTTACTACTTGCGGAAAAATATTGACAGTTTGCAAGAATATTTATAGTTTTGCCGCAAAATAAAGCAGAGTTTTGCAAATATTTCCATGATTTTGCAACAACATTATAATTTTGCGGAGAAAATTTTCCGATCGGTCTCGGAGACAGTCGCAGCAATTTTCAGGGCCAATCCGATCACGCAAAGAACGAAATTGGAACCGGAGGCGAACTACGAGCTAAGCAAGAAGTTAAAACCGAAATTGAAGCATTTATCGCTGAAAGGTGGTCAACTGAAGCCAATAGAAAGAGTGTTAAAGTACTTAGAAGATGAATATGGGGTGAAAGTAAGATATGAACAATTCAGTCACTAGTATAACAGAACTTCAGAACCGGCTGTTACTGTAATAATAATAATATAAAGGGGGCTGGCCCGATTAAGTATATGACGTTTTCATTGATTGAAGGCTTCACCCCACATCCCATCTGTTAAAGGTTCGCGCAGATATTTCAATCCGTTTTGGTGTGAGAGCTAAAAACGTGATTGTAAGCCCATAAGTAATGGGTAAAATAATATGGTCGATCAAAAAATGGGGCCAAATTTTCGCTAAGAAATACAAACCAAAAACATCTTTAGCCTAAGATTTCCACAGGGTAAATGAGAAAAATATTAGCTTTCTTCTGATACCACAATTTTGACCACTTCCGGTAAATCCGGTTTCTGGGGACGAGCTATTAGCGATCGGCCATGGCCCTTTAATAGAGTACAGAAGCTTGACTTTCAGGCAAAAACTTTTTTTGCATTACAGGGTTTTGGATATCATGTATTTATGGTGGAGCACTGATGAAAACCACAAGCCCAAATTTGGTGGGAATCGGTTACACGGGGGCCCGAGATATGTCTGCATGAATACATAATTAGCCTCACTGAAATCAGTGTACTTGGCCTGGTTCCAAAACAGTTATGACCAGGCCAATTTACACTGATTCACAATGGGGCTAAGTAGGTATGCATGCAGTCATATCTTCGGGCCGCCATGAACCAATTCATGTTCAATTTGGTGTGTGGGAGGGTTTTCAGCATGTTCCTACAAAATTGTGTCTGAAACAGTCTGAAATGCAAAATAAAAATTGGATGACGTCACACTTCCGTACGCTATAAGTCATAGTATTATTTGCCCGAGGTTGCTCTGGTCTTGAACTACGTTTCCGTCACGCTAGGGAATTTGGAATATGAGAAATGCGGGTTTGAATCATATTCTCCACCAATCCATCAACATGCAGTTTAGCTCGTTAGTTCGCCTCCGGTTTCCAATTTCGGACTGCCCGACATTGCTGCGACTGTCTCCGATACGATTCGGAGGAAAATTTCTCTCGCAAATTATAAATTTTGTTGCAAAATCAGAAAGATTTTGCAAAACTGTAATATATTCGCAAAAGTAGTGAAATAATTATGGCCAAAAATATTACATACCTTCTTGGCAAAATATAAAATATTTTTGCAAAACATTTAAATTAAATTTTGCAAAGCTGAAAGTTCTTGCAAAAACGATTGCATATTTTTTTGCAAAATTATTGTTGCAAAACTCGAAAGTTTTTGCAAAACTCTGAAATATTTTTGCAAAAATATAAATATTTTTGCAAAACTATAAATATTGTTGCAAATATTTTTCCAAAACTTACAATTTTTGGAAAAAAGTAGAAATACATGGCGCCAAATTAAATTTTTCATGCAAATTGGCGTCGTGGGGACCCGTAGTTCCCATCATTCCCAAACTATTTAACAACTTAACATCAATGACATACTAATAAAAACTTGAAAGAGCAATGGTGTTACTCCTAGTATGCAGAATCCCTGTGTTGAAATAGTGCAAGGGATGGTTAAAATTCTGCAACCTCGTCCCAAAATTTTAAAGGACCACATGGAATCCAAGTTTTAAGCCCAGCTTTTATACTAAAATGGTGAGTGACGGTCACGTGTATGACAATAATCAAACTCATCAAGAACTTTTGCAAGACGAAAGAACTAAAACATTATTTTGTATACGGGAAGGAACATTATAAACTGGCTGGTCGTGGACGTGAAATATGCATATAACTTGCTCATGCTTCAGAAATGAAAGGTCTAATATTATGTATTAAAGTGATATAATTGTAAATGTAGATTTGATTAATGTGGATTAGAAAACTTAGAGAAGGTAAAATGTCCATTGTAACATATTTAATTTACAAAAGTTAAAAAGCGTGCAAAATGATTTGAAAAAATTATTGCAACCATGAAATTGATCTTACAATACCGACATTCATTTAAAATTTAAACTGAACAATGGGAGAAATGGCACTTACAAACTTGCAACAAAGCAACTATTTACAATTCTTGAAGAAGAAAGAACAGAACCTATATGTGTGAGACATTGAGATCGTGCATTACATGACTGGCCAGAATCGTTATCAAAAATGTGGCTTGATATTTGGAAATTTAAATTAAACAAAAGACCTCATAATAAGCGAATGGTCAATAACAGTTTACATTTTATATAACTTATTCCAGACAATTACACTAGTTTAAAAACAAGTGTGAGACGTGCATGAAATAGACAATTATGTCACTTCTTTATTGAATGACGTTAACGGAATTTAAAAGTTATGAACAAAAAGGAAAGAATTATATTACACATCTTCCATTTGGAATGTGAAATTGAATGAAGCTAATTATCTATGAATATCAAGCTCACAAACCAGAATATTTCTGCTTAATTACTTGGATTATGTTTTGCAGTTCTATTCAATCATATAATGAAAATGACTGATAATGTTACAACTAACGTGACGCTTTACATTAGTAATTACAATGGAAATTAGAAAATTTTACCAGTCCCAATATTACGGTACAACAGGTGGTAAAATAACCTTCACGATGAAAATGGCAAACGCTTTGTTTGCCTTAAGCATTTGTACGTGTGATAAGGACCATGTTCTCTGTATGTTTTTTTAACTTATAAGGTAAGTTTGCCTTTTATGAATTAAATTACCTATAGCTATGAGGATTATTAATAGAAAAAAAAAATTGAAATGATGAACAATGGACATTACGGAGACAGTGGTTTTCTAGTACTTCAAAAGGAATTTTGCCAATTATTAAAGTGTTGTGACATACCAAATCAATAATTAACTTTCTTTGTTAATAACTTGCAATTTTCTAATAAATTTGTGATTCGGCAACATAAAGTCTTGAAATTAAGTCCATGCAAAACAGTAGGAGTATTTCAAACCAAATATACCTATTACAATATATAAAAACTAAACATCCAAAATGGTGAAATAATATCACCCTTTAATTCAAGCATTAAACATGATCATTTATGCAATGGAGGGGTTTGACATTGAAATGTAGTTTAAATATCATGCAAGGAGGAAACTTGGAAGGAATTGCTATTGTAAATGAAATTTGCAATACCACCAACATTTTTTTTTTCAAACAAAAGTTTACTTTTTTGAAGAATGGCCCGAAACCACAAAGGTCAAACACCGTTCAAACAAGGTACCATGCTGTGGGAAACCTGCGTTACGGCGTGTTTATACCAATCTGATGGTTTGCATGGTTTTTTGTTTATTAAGCGTTATGTAATTACATATTATTTTATTCGTGTTTCGTTTGCTGTTTTTATTCATCAATGAGTTTGTATGTAATTATTTATTTTACTTATCTTCAATCGTTTTTTTTTGAATTTATTTGTGTTTTGGTTTGCATCGTTTATTTCTTAATGCATTATGTAATACGTATTTTTAAATGATATTTATTACGGTATTCCACTTTATTGCTATTGTCTTTATTTTCATTTAATAGTATTTTTTATTATTTTTATTTATTTAATTCTTATTTATTTTTTTTTTGCGTTTTTACGTTATTGTGTATTTCATAATATAATTATGTTAAATATGTTAACTCTCCATGATACTACAGTCGACCTCCGAGGTGCCCCCAAATAACCAAATTCACATGCAACCATCCCTAAATTTTTTATACCACATCGTTTGATGGCTTTGCCTTGTTTTGGTTGTATATTGATTTATTTAGTTTATTTATTTTTTTTTTTACTGCCCTGCACTAGGCCTTATGCCCATATAAGGGCATGAACAGCTGTGAGCTTGTTACGCTGGCTGTTACTCCTGCTGGAATAGCTGATACTGCCTACGTACTCTATTCCGGATCAAATCGTTGGATCCCATGACTCAACTCCTTTTCATTACTTCTGTTTGAAAATCAATTGAGACTCCCTCCATAGCACTTTTTGCTTCCCTGATGTCGGAACTTTGCCCAATTAAAATATTCCAAATAATATGTATGTAATTGTTGAACGTCATTTCCCTTTTATTTATGTTATATTTTTATTTTATATTATTTTTTAATATATATTATAATTTATTTATTTATTTTTATTGATGTTTTTAATTATTTTTTTCTTTTATTATAGTATTATGTTTTAATACTACGTTTCCGTAAAGCTAAGCACCTCAACCAACCTTCCAGGCTGCATCATTTTGTAACCAGTCGAATTGAAAATAGCGACATACCCTGCCTAATTAGCATATGCATACCCAAACACACTGATTAAACGTGCCCAAAGGCTAGATGTTTCTACAACCAATTGTGCAACGACTACGGGACTTCCATACGTTACCTATTGCCACAACCAGGGCCAACCAAACGGTTGCCGTTCCCCTGCCTATAGCTATATAATGTTTCGACATGATCCATGGGAATGACTACGCGCGCGTATCTTTGCGCTTACGGCAATCGAACAGTACGTCGAACGGCGGGAAAGCGGACGCACAGAGTTAATGTCCACGGGATTTTGACAAATACTATGCGGAATTGCATAAACCCGCTGCCTAAACATCCCGCACGGCTGGCAGGTATTTCGCAGACCCAGCCCCCTGTTACACAACTAAATAATTCTAAGGAAATTACTTAACTGTCAGATGCTTTCAGTACAAACTCTTAGAGCTACTTAGAAACGGTGGAATTCCCAAGGCCAAATTTGGAGCGAATTTGTCAAACGAAACGCGGTTTCAATCATAGCTAGAAGTGAGCTGGATGAAGGACGAGCGCCACAATGCGACAAGCAACCGGGGAGGGGTTGGACTTCTTGACACAATAGGAAAGGCACCTTCCACACTGTTCTCTAAATCAGATTAGCGTCAACAGCTCCGCTAATCTGTATTATCTTCGGAAATAACAATTGAAAAGACGAGAGTTCTTGACGGCTTTGAGGGATGTAATATGTTACAGACTTCCAGTGCATATAGGGACTCTGAAAAAGACTAAAGATTGTGATCACAAAGAACCCAACCTTCCAATAATGAGATATCATTTCTTGATTTCATACTAGTGATTGATGTGATTTGATGTGAACTTGCTATCACATGACTTCGTGCTATACACAGAGTGTTTGGAAGCACGACACCCTGGATCTTCAGTCACCGTATGGATTTAAATCATGCATTACAATTGTTTCCTAAAAATGTCAGAGGGGATTTAGAGACCTTCTGGGTTATTAAAAAGGGCTATGATAAAGTTCTCCCGCTTAGGTTTTGAATTTGGACAATTGTATTAAAAGTAGATTCTGAAGGAGTATTAGACTGAAAATTTCAATTCCAATCGCATTCTGGTTTGTATGACAAGTCATAAAACACCTCCGCAAGGGTCGGGTGGGGGGGGGGCTTGCAGACGTACACCACAAAAGGTCCTTTTGAGTACCCATGTTTTAGTAAACAGTCCCTTTGCAAAACTTTATTAGTTTACTTTAACAGATCTGTAAAAAAGGGGATTAAGCTGTAAGAAGAAGAAAAAAGTAGTTAAGTAAGAGGTGCTTGATAGTGCATTTTTTCTGAAGGTACGAAAAAGCATTGTCCCTTTAGTTTTATCCAACAAAAATAATTTTAGTGTGAAATTTATGAAACTACATAGTATTTACCTTGGAGATATGAAACAAAAATCAATTTATTGAGGATTTTTATGTTTTTACACTGTCAAAATGTGTGACATAATACGGGAAACTGCCCTTTATTGTATGTACGCCATGTGGTGGAATTTGATCCCAAATTGGTGAACGTGAACTTTGATATGAATTACCTCCAATGACCTTAATGACCTCTACATGACCACAAATTCTAAGATACCCTATTAAAAGTATCTGTAAGACAATCTTTATGTTCCAGGATTTAATTTGATACCACACATGATAAGTTTTCTGAGGAATTCCATTTTGACATAATTAAGCAATATGCCAAAAAAGGGGGCGGGGCTTATTGATGTCATAATGAGGCCCGATTGTTGGGCACCCCTTCTAAGTTTGCTTTGTACACCCCAAGGAATGTCTGTGCCAAGTTCCATGCTTTGTCAAGAAGTGCACGATGTTTATGGTTATTAATACCCTATATTGATGATAAGAGAAGTAGAGTGAGTATCCGGATTGGAGAGGCCACGCACAATAAAACGTGGCGTGTTTTTCCCCATTTAGTGGAGGGGCCTATGTTCTCCAGAGAGTGATGTATGAAGTTCATGTTAATTGTTGGCAACACTAAAAATGTCTTATACTGGGTCTGTGATATTCAGAAAAACGCATTGTTGCCATTTTTTTCCGTGGACCTTATAGTGACCGTGACACGGTCAAAGGTCAAAGCGGACACACATCGTCCAAAGTATTATATCGACTTGGTACCAAAAAAAATGTGGCACATTTCATTAGGAATGTTGTATATGCTATTATTTGTTACTAGAGCTCTTTTGCTTTCTTGTTATATGAAAATAGCTAATTAGAGGCAATGCATACATTTGACGTTATTCAGAACTCTATAATACCAAACCCATGGAATGAATTGTTATAACTGTGAAAAAACAAAGTTTGCACATCCAGGACCAAACGTTAGTTACTAGTTAGCTTGCAGTCTCATATTGTGATCTTTAATTTGCTTTTCCATCCAGGGCCGGGGGGCATGGTCATTGTAAGGGGATAACATGCGCGACCAAAGAATAATAAGAAACACGTTAAAAATGAGTATTTTTTCAAGATTGGCCGATAACGAAACGTGAAAAGGGTAGCAAAACACAAACTGGAAAAGGGCACTGTACACTTGAACTCATTAGGGTACGATTTGGAAAATTTCGGGGTTTAATTTCGTATTTCGGCTCATCTGTGTAAATGAGCTATTCCGTAATAAACTTGCTTAGGGGTCAAATGTTGCGCCAAATACTTATTAAGGGGAGGATTTTACACTTTACGCCTGGTCTTTTGAAAACTCCTGTTAGGAGGGAGCGGGAAGGGACTTTGAAATGTGGAACTTTTTGGTAAAAGCAGGCCAACCCCCTAATAAAATGGTCCTTTTTAGCCTTTTTTTCGACAAAAAACATTAAAAAAAAAATTCTCTACACTTTGGACCATTTTTATGGACAAAAGAAAAAAAACCTGGGACTTTTTTGGACCCTTTTTATGGACCACAATAAAAACAAACCGTGACCTTTGCCCCTTATGTGGGATGTGTGTGTGTGGGGTGTGGGGGGGGGGGGTGTGAAGGCGACCTGCTGCTGATACTCAGGATAATCATCAGTGCCCATCACATTCATGAGCAAAACTCAAAAGCTTATTGTATGAACAAGTGAGTAGATCATCACCTTTGGACTATTGGCATAATGCACAGAGTTTAAAAGTGGTTCCCACGTCTTGGTATTTTGTTCTTTTGGCATATCAAAAAGACTTTCTGTCTGTAAAATGGCTCTTCCAGCTTAAATTGCAAACAGTGCACAATTTCTAGACACCAAAAATATGAAAATTGTAGCCAATATAGATGGATGCTATATACTTAGAGAGCGTATGGCAATACAAACGTCAGACATGGTATGAACGAACCCACCAATCTTAACCGTTTTCTCCAAGAGGTTCTTTCACAGGATTTCCCCGGATAAGTAAAATGAGATTATGTGTGATGAACAATTATAAGGAAAGGATATTACACGATTTACTCTCCATTCGTGGCTGAGAATTGGCTGAGGGCCGTAGCCCCGAAGCCATTTTCAGCCACGAATGGGAGGGATTACGAGTGTAAGATCCGACTTAACACACATCTGGACGTCACACCTATTGTTTTCGCTCATTATTTTGCACGAATGGAGTAGTTTTTGAAGTTTAGTTAGTTGGATTCACCAAGATAATCATTACCGATTAAAGCCGATTAATGTATTCAAAGGTTGGTAGGAATGGTGTGAATTAAGAGTCTTTTAAAACGCCATATGGACAAAACATTCTGTGTTTTGTATAATGATGAAGATTAGGTTCAATATTGATGCATTTTTCAAGTCCCGCATAAGGCAGTTCGTACTGCAGATTTCATTGGATAGGTGGTAGTTGATGTGTGTCACAGTTTGCTTACAGAGTGGATGATACATTTTATATTTGATTACTCGTAATTGACCTTCATTACCATGTGATAATATCGATAGATATGCTTAGATGGAAAATACCGGCTAAAGTGTAAAACGAGATACAAGTGATATGCACCCGTATCTGGAATAAAAAACAAAAAAAAAAAGCGAAATCCACTTGCAACTTGGAGGATGCCTTGTATATATTTTATTGTATTATGAGCATGATTTAGTTGGTCATTCAAACTGAAATAAACCTGAATGTGCACGGATATGAATCCAAAATCCGAATATGAGGAAGTTATGGATTTACCGAAGGATGAGGATCTGTACATACTGTATCCATAACCAAGATATCCAGTAAATGCCGATGGCCAGAATAATACGGGAATATACTGATCGACTAATGGATCTATATGGGGACAAGATTTAATCAGTATTTGTATATTTCTCCCTGGATGGATATGCAAGGAATAGGAACTGGTATAGTGAGAAGGTGGCGTGGTCTCGTTTTTTCCATTAGGCCAAAAATATGTCGGTTTACGCTCGCATACAGGTTTTCAAATCGCATTTTTACCACATTAGTTTTTTAAGAAAGTTTTTTTTCATTGATTTAAATCGTGGCCGACTAGGAAAAGGTCGCGGGAAATAGTTCATACGTACCCCTTTAATTTACAAATTTACAGGAGACATTTTTTTTTTTATTTTATGACATACATCACGAACGCTATAACCCTCTAAACAAAATTTTTAAAATACCAAAAATGGGGACATGTACAACATGAAAACTGTGATTGTAGGCGAATAGCCTTATGATTAAAGGTTGCAACAGAGAGATTTTGAGGCACCCAATATGGGTCATAATAGTAATTTCATATACGTTAGACACTCAAATATCTTACCTTGATTTCGTACAGAAATGCCTTGTACTTATTAGAAAGAGAGAAAAAAAGAGCCTTTTGGTTTGATTATATTTCTATGTAAAACAGAGGCTGAATTTCTATTTGCCCATACGAAATTAGAAATTCACAATTTTGTACCAAAGAAACGTTTATCAGCTTAATCTCTTTAGATGGGGAATTTTTGGATGGAAGATTACATCGGCGGCAAAATCAGTACTGTCATTTTTTACGAACGCCTTTGTGAATCTCCTCGTGCACCTTTAATTGGCTCTATAGAAACGCATGCTTTGATTTTCTGTCGTGCACGACAGCAAAATCCAACGCATACGAAATTATCATCTTATTACATAAAGACGGTGTATCAGCTTAATTATCACTGCATGTGTGATTGAATATGTTGACAGGCATTTAAAATAATGCAAAAACTCAGGTTCGATAAAAAATGGGGCGTGTTCCTAGAATGTCCTCTTCTTTAAATGAAAAAAAAAAATGAAAAAAATGAAATTTACGTCGCATAATTTCAATGAAACAAACTGATATTCATGCATATACTTTATACAAATGTACAGAGAAAAATCTATGATTATGATTAAGCTTAGGATCAAATAAACAGGGAACACAATAAATAATTATAAAGAAAACGCACAAAGATACAAAGAACCAGCAAGCTTCGGTTAATTTTGGACAATATTAAAAAAAACAATACTGACAAAACTTTTAGGGCCTAGTTACACGATAAACAAAAACTGAAGAATAAATGAAATTAAAAAAAAAAAAGTCGAACAACCATGCATGAAATAGAAGATAACAAGTCAAATTTCAAAATTTCAACACAAGACTTATATGTTGAAATGACCAATTGTATTGAAATACTCAGTCATAAAAATAATAAAAAAAGTACGCATTCGTGGAGATTCATATGACTAGAAAAAATAAAAACACAAAACACAACTAAAAAAAGGGAACGAACCAAAGAAATTGACTCGTTGTATGGGTATACATCGTTATTTCATTGTGTGATTGTTATCAAACGCAAAATCTATTTCTAAATTGTGCTCATAGTGTAATACCTGATTTGTATGTTTTTCCTGATTGTTTTGCGAGAATGGAGCGACATGTATCCAATAATACGCAATTCGTAAAAACTCGGCGAAAGCAGTCGCTTTTTAGAAGTTACGAAGGAGTGTTATTGTTACTTTCGCTCAATTCGTGCAAAATAATGGAGCGAAACAAAAAAAACAAATAGGGGGACGCACAGATGTGTGTAAACACAATGATAATTATGGAATCGATCAAGGGACAGATACCTCTGCAAGTGGATGTTTGTCCTCCAGTGATGGCATCCAAAAGCGGTTATTAGGCCAAAAAAAATCGTTTTTCCCCCCCCCCCCCCCCCCCCCCGCCCCCCCCCCCCCCTCAAAGCTGATGAGTGCTTTGAGAAGTATGCGTGCGGTATTTTTTTTTTTAATTTTTAACATCTTTGTGCTCGGCAATAAAATATCAATGGTGCCATGCGCCCACTGATCACTTTCACCTGTGCGTGTGTACATCTACCCCATGGGACATCGATTCTGCAGTCATTGCAGTTATCAACATCAGCGATTTTGCCTGCCTCAATCCACACATGAATTTCCCCCAAACAAGATTTAATTGCAATAATTTGTAAAAGAGTTTTGTTCTTAATCAGTTTTGGGGAGGAGCCCTTGGTTATAGTTCAGACTTCAATTTACTTTATAGAAAACTGTATCCATCGTTTACTTTCCGAGCACAAATGTATATACGTCGACGTTCCAATTGACCTATGACCCGCACACCAGTAATAAAGTGCCGCCTTGAAATACACGTAAATATACCTGTGTTGAATGCGCGATTTTGAACGGAAGCGGCAAGATTTTGCCAGGAATCATATATCAATGAATTGCACATCGATACAACTTAATATGTTATTTAATGTATGGGGGTCTTCGATTTGGTTTTGCGATATTCGACGCTAAACAGCCACTTTAGTGCCAGTTTCAACCTGCACACTTTCCCGGAAGTATATGGCCATTTTTTGGTGGTGGAGTGTTTTTTCACTTCACACTCTGGTGCCCGTAATCTCGTCTCTTCTGCACTCACGTCAACGTAAAATTAGTTCACCGCCGAGAGTCGCATATTGCGTGAATCGTGCATTTTCACAATTTCAGTTTCAACAAAAAATTCGGAGTCATGACTTTTGTTTTTTTTTGAAAAAAAAAAATTAAAAAAAAATTCCGCATAACTGTTTTCATTTTCGGCGAAAATTTACAAACGCGCGCGTCAGCATTGAGACAAACCATTTTTTTGTGGCCTTATCTGGACTGGGTGTATAGCCATACACTCTATACACTACAAGACCAGGAAAATAATGAAAAACAGGTTAGGGGGGTCTCAACACAAATGACCATACGGGGACTTGCTACAGGACATCAGTCTCATTTTTAGCCTTCTGGTATATCACATGACCCCTTTTTCATGCCAATTTTAGTATGGCAATGGTCGAATAGTCAAATTTTTAATTAAAAAAACCAATTTTTTCAAAAAATGTAGGAACATGAGTCGGTTTCCTCAATCTGAAGTCATAATTGTCAAATGTGACTTAAAATGGTAACATTTTGAGGAAAAGGGGAAAAATTTGGCGTTAAATTTGGCCAAAAATGCATTTATGGTAATAGATAGGGTCCTACTTCCAGACTTACGAGGCACGTCCCTACCCAAACCAAACGTGAGACCCCCCCCCACCTTGTAATTATCTTGCTTAGACAAGAAGTTCAGGGTCTCTGATGGAAAGAATAATATTAAATCATCACACAGTGACTGAGACTAAAGAGAACAAGTATAACATACTTTTGTTTCCTGAAGTGCGAATCGTGGTTATTTCACGGCAATAACGACGATCGGTTCCATTTCTGGGTTTACGTTAACTACCCATGGGTATTAATAGCAATGGAATAATGGGGGTTTGTAGGGTTTTTTATTCTACATCAAAAGAGTGTTCTAGATGACTGTATTGTTGCAAAAACTGGAGGGCCTACTCTTGCTCTGAACAGGACTGGGGTTCTGCAGAAAGGCAATTTTATGATATTGTCTCTATATTAGGTTCTTGCATAAAACAAGAAAAGGAAAGATCAAATAACAAAATAAATATCATATACAATATTCCTTGGGAAATATGCCACATTTGGTACCAAGGCGATTACACTTGGACGAGTATTGACCATTTTGACATTGACTTGTGTCAAGTCACTAAAGGTCAACCGAAAAAATGGCAACATCCTTTTTATGAATAGTAGGACCCAGTAGTATACGTTTATAGTGGGTGCCAACAATTAACATGAACTTCGCCAAATTTTACATAGGCACCTCACTAATTGTTTAGTGCAGCATCAGAGGGTGTATGAGTCAATCCCACAATGCACCAGTTTTTGGGAAATTTCACCTCACATAGGGTAATGTGATCCCATAAAAATCATTCTTTAACACATGAAAAACCCTGACTTTACGCTCATTTTAGCCCAGAAAAGGTTATTACTTAGTGAAACTTTTAGCCTGAGTATGAATTGGTCTGGTGGTTCTGAAGCTTTGGAAACACATTTATCCTAAGTACGGACAGGTGTTTAGTACAGTACGGTATAGGCAACATTGCTATGAATCATGGTGGATTGATTCAAACCCCCTCTGGTTGCAGGCATTATAACACTGGTTTCAATTGCCAGAATTGTTTTTTTTTTTTGTGTATTCTAAAATTTGGGCATCATCCTTGGCAGCCGCTGGTAATAAGTCTACCACACTGATACGAATGAATGTAGTGGGACTGTTTATTCGTATCCACCATTTTATGTATTCAATGTGTCAAGAATTGCTGTATGCTGGTCATGTAATGTTTTATGTACACAGAGAGTGGGGTTTTGGATAGTGATATGGCCTTTATGTAACACATGTCAAATTTTAAAGTAATCTATTCTTTGAATGTCAGGGGTATCAATCACTTATATAAGAGATTGAGGATTTTTCATGGCTTAATACGGCTTAAAGCCGATATTAGCTTCTTCAGGAAACTTTTAGCACCAAGTGTTCCGAAAATAAATGGCATAAACAATGGAATGGTCAGATGTACTTTGCCCATGCACCCAATCACAGTAGAGGAGTGCACTTCTCATACAAATAATGTTGAATATTAAGATTGATCATGTGTAAGTGATATCGAAGGGCGGTACATATGTCTTGATTCAGAGATCAATGGACAAACATGTTGTCTTTTTAATATTTTGCTCCTTGTGGTGTAAGTTAAAAGAGCAAGGGATTTATGCAGAATCGTCGAAAGGTGATGTGATTTTGTTTCCCCCATATAATAAGATGTTATTTTGGGTGGCGACCTTAATATTCTAATGCATAGTATGGGTGAGACAGGGAGTGGTGGAAAACCAAGTGGTGATTCTAATAAAAGATAAACAGAAGTGTAGAAAATATGATAGTTTGCTTATCGATAGGTGGCGTGTTTTAATCCAAATTAAAGCAGTTTACGGGGCGTCAGAAAAATCCTCTTATTCAGAGTCGTTTAGACTATTGGCTTTTATCTGATAGTATTCAAGATAGCGTAAATAAAGTAGAAATTAAACCAGCCATTAAAACAGATATCAGCAGTCTTTGTGAGTTTGTTTGAAGAAAATGGTAACATTCCACATGGGCCGTTTTATTGGAAATTCAATGATTCCCTATGCGACATTGTGGGATATTGTGGAATTGCTTAAATATGAAATTAGGGCAAACCACACAAAGTACTCTAAAAGTAAAGCTCATGAAAGGAATTAAAGTCCATATGGAATTAGAGAATAACTTTAAAGAGGCCAGAAGAAAGGTTAAGTACTGAATCTACTGATTATGCACAGAGAGCTTGGGAAAAGGCCAAAGTGATTTAGAAAATCATTATGATTAGTGTAAAGGGATTATTACAAGATCTCGGGTTCAGTGGTATGAAGATGGTGAAAAAAACACTAAGGTTTTTTATAAACCTGAGAAATCTAATAAAGGTAAGAGTACTATCAGAAAGGTTTAAAGATGATAATCAGGAGATTCTGATATGAATGCTATTTCAAAAGAAATTAAAGCATTTGATACATAAGATTATGCAGGAAAGATGTTGACCTGGTCAGAAGGAGGCCGAGTGTTTTTTAATAATATTCTAAGTTGAATAGCGATGATAAAATCGTGTGAAGGTTTTTAACTATAATGATTGTTGTGATTAAATTTCTATGCCAATGGTAAATTCACCTGGGAATGATGGGTTAACTGTCCAATTTTATAAGACATTTTGGATTTCTCTTGGTAATTTGGTGGTAGATAGTTTTTGAATTGTACTATGAAATGGGTGAGCTTAGCATTCACAAAAGCAAGGCATTATACTCTGTTATTGAAAAAAGCGCTAAGGGAAAGGCAAAATTTCTAGCTATCGGCCAATTACTGTTACTTAATGTTGACTTAAAATGCTTCAAAAAGTCATTGTAATAGATTGCTAAGATTATTCCAAAATGATAGGTAAAGACAAAGTGCTTTTGTTTATGCCGATACTCGGGATTCAGTCAGAACAGTTGCCGACGTTATGAATTTTACTAGAGTGAAATATTTCTGGCATCCTTGATGTACGACTTTGAAAAGGCATATGATTTATATGACCACCGTTTTTGTTCAAAATTTTAGATATGTATAATTTTGTAGTTCGATTCAACGGTGGATTAAAACTTTTTTAAAAAATCACTTAGCTGTGTTTAAAATAAGGTTTCTCTACTGGCTATTTTGGCTTAGGAGAGGTCTCCGACCCTTAAGTTGTCAGCTGTTTAACTTGGGCATTATGTGTTATGTATTAGATTCGTAATAATCCTCAAATTCAAGGTATTCCAATTAACGACCCTAGCCAGATTAAATTGTCAGGTATGCAGATGATTGTGTGTCTTTATAAAGACAGCGCCTTCAGGTAAAGCCTTGTTTGATGGCCTTAATAAATTTTATAAATGTCTGGGTCGGAAAGTTAATACAGACAAAACTGAGGCTATGTGGTGGGTAGTGCAAGAAATAGCAAACCTCTTAAGGTTTGCAGGGGAAATAAGGTCAAGATTCGTTGGAAATCTATTTACGTTATGACGAAAAAGAAATGATCAGACTCAATTATTAAGAGAAATTTAGCTCCTTGAAAAGTACTTTGAGTATGTGGAAGCAAAGGAATCTGACCGCGGATAGGCCGCATTACTGTGTCTAAAACATTTGGCCTCTCAAAATTCTTAGTACGTCCTCCGTGATCTCCATGCCTATTCAGTTCAAAAGAATGGAATGAGCTTATTTCCAGTCATTTGGAATGGCCGGATAAATGTAAGAGGAATGTTTTGTGTTGACCTACGAAGTTGGGGGGGGCTTAAAATGATAAAATATTAAGGCTAGAGTACAAACTTAATATATTATGTGGCTAAAGAGTTGATCTCCCCTACGAGCTGAAGGAAAAAAGATGTGTTACATTATTTAAAGATAGATTGGTGGTATTAAAATTTTATTTGTGACTGTGAGGTTAAGGAAAATTACCCTGCTTCATCCCACCATTTTATAGGTTTAGAGGCAGCTTTGAACATTTGGGCTAATATTCTTAAGGAGTTTAGTATACTACTACAGATTGAAGAGGGTCTTATCAGGGGTTATTTGGAGAACAAAAATATTTTAATTGACTCAAAAGTCGTTTATGCATCAAAGTTTGAGGCGGCAGGATTTCATACTATATATGATTTCATTGCTGATAAAGGGGATTTCAAAGAAATTATGAAAGGTTGGTTTAGCGGTACTGATTTATGAAGTGGTATGGAATTATTAATGCTATACCAAAAGAGTGGAGTAAACCTGATTAGGAATTTTAATACGGGATAAAAACGGTGTATGTTTTGACAAAACCACCTCATTGGCTGTTTTGTCGAATTGGAAAAAATTACTTCTCGCAATATCTATAACCTTTTAGTCCCCGGTAACGTTAAAGAAAAATCTGTTAGTAAATTTATTCTACAACTACACATGGTTTGAATGATAATGAAGTGTAAAGATGTATTTTATGCCCTTTTGTCTACTATTTGTAGTGAACATAGAGGGTTTCAGTATATGATCACTCACAATTTTCTTCCAACAAATAGTTGGCTGTATAGAATCATAAATGACAGCCTTTGTGGGGCTTTGTTATGACCATAATGAAACTATAAATCACATTTTGGTAAAAATTGTCAGGTATCAAATAAGTTTTGGAAACATTCGTAATATGATAACATTTTGCCAAACCTTAATGATTTTAACAAAGTCTATGGTAATTGATAAGAAGGTAGAGAATCTGCAGCTTGTTAATCAGATATTAATTCTTGATAGGTAAATATCGTTATAAGATGTAGAATATGCTATAATCAACATCATTGCTGGATGTATGAATGGAAAAAATTGACGAGAGTAAGTATAAGTTGGGATGTTCATTTTAAAAAGTGGAACCCTTACTTGACTAGATTAAATACTCCTTAAAAAAAAATTGTAGTGTAGTCTACATATATACCAATGTGGTCTTTAATAAAGCCCACTACACATTATGCAATAGATGCATGGTAGTTGGTATTAGGGTTTTAGCCAGGTCAATGGACCTGAGTACATATAGTTGGCTTGGTAATCTTCTTGATTGCGGGCTAATTACGCGTGTTCTTGTTACTTTATTGAGATTTTTGTGCCGGTCGGAAAGAGCAAATTTTGTGTATATTATGAAAACAATGGCGTGTTTTTCATTTTATGGATATGTCATTCATAGAGGTTCTTAAATCACACTATTCTGTTGAAAACGGTGCCTGTGTATTTGTAGGTGTTCTTGAAATTTTATGTGGTTTTTTTGTGGATGTGAGTGAAACATAATAAAAGCCCCTTGGGCATGAAAAAACAAAAAAAGTTTCAATTATGATGAGAAGTTGAAGAGTTTAAGAGATATTGGCATTGGAAATCACTCCAAAATGGTCCTAGTGACATTGAGTTTGGATGTCTACATTTATGTATACGTTTCGTTACATCGATGCCTGACGATCTTCAGAAAAGATCATGCTATAGTATACCACTTTATTTTTGAAACGGACAAGGTCAAGCATTGTGTGTGAAGCGGTTTGCAGATCACTATGAGACATAGTTGGAAAGATATCTTTATTTTTTAGTAAAAAAGTAGGTGCTTTTGAAGTAATTATGATATGTCTAAGATCTCGATGCACCATCCCAAATTTATCAGATGTATACGCTTGGGGATTATGTCACAACTCCCCAGAAGCCCTTTCGAAATTCAGAAATGGAACAACAGGTTCGTTATATTGGGCAAAATTCTGTTACACTGTCTATTACCTTGCGTTGGGAAGAAGCGAGATATCATAAAGTTTATAATCTTCTTGATGATCCCGGGATTTCTCAAGTCGACAACCCCCCCCCCATGCTTTAAATTTTGAGATGGTTTGGCATTTAATCAGTGCTGAAAAATAAAATATTGAAAAGGTGGTAACTTTCTGCGGTCGGGTATACCAGGGAGTTCTTGAATATTGATGGTACAAAATTGAGGATGGCTTTGCTCAATTAATATAGGGCGCTTTGAAAGCCTTTGTGTATGGATAGCTTAATACTGAATATGGTTTGGATAAAGCAAGTTGTCCAAAAGTGTTCACGCTGGCATTTAAAACCACTCTAGGCACTAAATTAAGATTTTTGGCAGTATCGTATTATCCACAATTTCCTTCCCACAGATTCCTGGCTATACAGGGCAGGGCTTAGAAACGATGATTTATGCACCTTCTGTAATGAAAGGGTTCTGTGAACCATCTCTTGAGTGATTGTAATGTTGTTAATCAATTTTGGGATATACATGTATGTAATCATTTTGCTTTTCTCCCTCGTCCCTCAAATTTTGAAAATAATTTTGGTCAAATAATAGCGCTATTTTACAGATGAAATGCAAAGAATACAATTAAGGCTTCGAATGATATCAAAATCTCAGGTTTGATGAAATGGGTGGTGGGGTGGGGTCGAGATGAGGACACAACTGTTTAACCTCGTGCAAATTGTCTCTTTATTATTAGAACAATTTTAAGCAGTGGAGACACAATTTTGACAACTGATATAGGTAGGGACATGCAAGAGCTATTACCTATGCAAAGTGAGAAAATTCCATTGCGGGATTTTTGCCATATAGGCCTACAAAGGTCATAATTTATTATGTTATAGCGCCCTGTATTTTCCTCATATAAGAAGAGAAATTTAATACTAATAAAGATAATAAAGTGATAATAATAATGATAATAAGAATCTAACAGTGGAATAAGGGGAACTATTAAGCATCATTAGCTTCTAAATGAAAAAAAAAGCTCTTTTTGTTATTTAAATTAATAATATTCATATCCTTTGTTATTTCACCTCATTTGCATAAATTAACTATGCATATCTTTTGACGGAATAAACCGCAAACCAATAAGCCTTAAGGGGAAACCGGACTTCGCCTTTCGTGATAACAAAATAGAATATTCGCCCTTATCCACTATAAATCCCCTATATAATATTAGAATAATAATGATAATAATAAACGTCCGGCCGCGTATCACATAGTAACGTATTCGACATTTTGGACTTTTTTGGAAGAATTTTAGCATATATTTTGTTTTGTACTACTCTACAAATTTAAAAATTAAAAAAAAAAAAAAAAATAAAAAAACCTCAAAGTGGGCTTAATAGTAAATATTAATTAACGAAATATGACGTATTGTGCAGAAGGTTACATTGTCCCATCACAAAGCATCGTATCTAATCTGCATTTTGAATATTCGGCGCTTCACATAGTGACGTATTTGTGCGACGTATTGTTCAGTTCACACGGTAGGGTGATATTTGTCGTTTTTAGAGCATAGCAGAAGATCATAGGGTCCTTGATTTAGGGAGTTCGTTCAATGCCCGCTACATCTACGGTTTGAAAACCTTAGTAAGTTAGTATGGACCCTCTACAATCAATGCTAGGTATTTGACGGTCTGAAATTGATGGGACAAACTTTTAAAACTACCCAAACATTTGAAACAATCTTTCAATTGTCTAGTCGAATGATTCAAAAAAAATATTGTTTTTACCACTTACGACTATTGGTTTTGGAGTTATAGCGTAAAATGACTAAACTGATCATTGTAGTACAGGGGTCAACATTGAAACTTACTCGGATTATAGTTGAAATCTGAAATGGATTGCTTAGGAATGAGGACTTCGCCAAAAGTATAGTTTTTGGTATGTTAAATGTTTACTTACCGATATAAGGTCAAAGAAGGTCCATGCCAATTGGATATGTTGCCGCGTGACCTATTTTAATTTTACATACTACGCATTGTCAGATGCTACAATCTATTCCTTATTTTGACAACATTAAGCTAGATGACAATTTGCTTCACTTTTTTTTAACCAAAATTGGAGCACTTCTGATTTTGACACCTGTACAAATGGAAATTGACCTTTTGTTGCGACTTTTTCGACATGTACCCAATAACTCTAAAACCAGTGATCATAGATGGTACAAACTTCACATTTTTGAATCCTTGTGACTAGAAGGACAATATGGCACACAATTCAACATTGTTGGAGAAATTTAAAAGGTTTGAACCATGGTTAAACTTAAATTGGCCCCTATTGAAAAAGTGAACACCACAAAAAAAAAAAAAAATTTGACCACCACGAACCCCTTGCGTTGTAGTCCAGGAGCCCCGAAGGTTTTATTGCAGCTCAAGAGGTACAAAAGGTTGATGGCTGATTGTTTTTTGTAGATGACCACGGCTTCAATAAATGTGTTGCTGCCGGTCACACCTTGGCATGTTAGTCAGGTGGGTCACAAAATATGGTTGTAAAATAGGCTTTTTTTAGCTGAAGAGTACAAGGTACACAAATAGCTGGTTTTATACCTAACGAGGGTACCTTGCATCGTGATGGGCAATGACCAGCACTTTTTTGCTTGCATTGGTCCACCAGACAGTGGCCCCAAAGGCCCCCGCCCATTTGGTGTTATGTCACTTAAGGAGGTACAGGGTAAATCCTTTTGTCATTTGAACTTTACACATGGTGGGGTTACTAAAATACTATGACAGTAAGCTTTGTCCTGCCATACGGGCGCGGGGCCAAACAGTAGCCCTAAAGATAGGTCCTTGTGGGTTTAGCCTAACCACTATAACTGAGGGTTTACGGGTGGAGCGTGGAATAGTTCATTGACAAACTTGTTGATAACTGCTTCCACCAGACTCATTAGATTCCTGTACATTACACAAGATCTGTCTGCATGGGGCCCCAGAGTAGTAGCCCCAATGGGCCCCATTGTGGTATACTAAATACTAATGAGCAGTAACGTTGTCCTGCATAGGGCCCCAAACAGAGCCCAAAACTAGGCCCTGTAGCCTAGCACCTGTTACATGATTTATCTAGCTGAAAAGGTACATAGACAAAACTTTGGTTGGATACTGCTCCCCAGCAGACTGATTTACACTAACTGTAGTAATACATCAATATTGCCTGCAGTGGCCCAATACATGAGCTCCAATAATCCTAGCCCATATGGTTATATGTTTTCTGAAGATGTCCAAAGATTAATCCGTCACCTCTGAAGAATTACACAGTAAGATTTATACCAAAATATTAATCAACTAACTGCACTGGGGTGCGAAAGTCGCCCAAATAGGCCCAGCACGCCCACGCAATGTGCTCTCATTATTCAGTTGGTAGTCCAAATAGCATAAAAATGGACAAATTTGGTTTGGATAATATTTACTCTCCTGTGAAATAATTAAAATGCCATTTTAACAGCATACCGTTTTATCTGAAAGATATGAGTGGCATACGGCATGGTGAAACCCCAGCCAACCAGTTAGGTAGACGGAGGGTGGAGAGAGACAACAATGATGAGATAATCTTCTCAGAAAGTTAAAATGATACATGCATCCTTTCGCAGCCGAATCCCCCAATATATTGGTGAACATTGCCTACTGGAAAGGCTTCCAAAACTCTGACAACTAGTACATACCTGTTTGGGAAACACGGCAGATAGGACAAAAAAAATTGCGACAAGAAATGCGACCCGAATGTATTTCCTATGATAGCCGCTAGTGAAGATAGTTAGCGTGTGAAGGTTGAGATTTTGAGCTGCTTTCAAACTGAAAAAAGGAAACCATCAAGAGAAAAGAAAGCGCTTGGGGCGGCGAAGGTGTCCATGATGGCATTGGATCCTGACTTTCAAGACTGTATTGATTTACACCATGTCTGTCCTTTCCTATAACACAACTTCCACTTCTATTGCCCGTCGCGACGGTACCCCATTGAAGACAGAAAAAGCAGCCCTAACTAGATTTGAATCAAAAGATCCAATGTGAAAGAAAGGCCAGTTTCTTCTATGATCGAATGCCACCCTGTTTGATGGAGGGCTTGTCTTGCATGAAATGCTGCCAAGTACACATCAACCTATGGCCCCATAATTATTGACATCATGATAAAGGTATACTCAGCCAGGCGATTCTGTTCATCTGGTGTTAGATAAATACATTCAGCCATCAATCAAATATCTTGAAAGGATGACTGATTGTTGTTTGGAGTGAGAGTAACAGGTTGTTCTTACCGGGGCAAACAGCAACAAAGAGTAAAGGTAACGGATCTCTTGGCAATGTGCATTTAATGAAACCCTTGGCCAGTTCTAACTATAGGGATCCAAACAGAGCAATCTGCTCCGATCGTCGGGAGCAAGACTGTATGTATCTCATGTGGTAAGTGTGCTCCCTCCAATGAATGTGAACCCGATGGGTGTGTCTCGAGATTTGTAAGAACCATCACCATAGTACCAATGGGTCCATGAGAGGATGACACACTCCTAGCATTTAATGCCCACAAAATTGGTGGGAACATAATGGTCAGATCTTCCGATACTGGATGTTTGTCGCTGTTCTGGTAGGTCTATTTCCCCCCAAAATGCCAGCCTCATCAATGATCACTGTGGATTTTTGGGTTCAGGAAACAAGAGAAGGCTCGTAAATGTAACCAACATCTCTGTGAGCTTGTAAGAAAAGCAGACAGGTTTGAGTGAAGCTCTCATGTTTTTCAATGCTCTGACTGGCTGCGACTACAACTCTGCATTCTACGCGGAAAGGCACGTTTATACCTTCAGTCCTCTAGAGAAGACTGTGCTTAGAGAGGCACTGAAGTCCTTATGCACTGATGCTGTCGATAAACTTCAGTGACTGCCTATTGGGGTTTTGCAGGATGTATGAAGGCATTGAACAACATAATGAAGCCATTTACCAGTCTTCACCAAGAATGACTACAAGGAACCAACAAGTGGACACGTAAGAAATATATTGTTCATCCTTACCACCATGTGACAATGTACTGGATTAGCACTTATTACTACAACTTGTATTGGCTATGATGTGGAGACATGCACATACTGAACAACCAACCAAAGACCTGCAACCACTGAATTTCTGGATGGATTGCAAATGAATGACGGATGGTAATGTGCCGCGTGGTTGAATGAGAGCCTAAAACCACCCCGATACATTAACCATGAATAATCGGAGCCAGTACTTGAGCATGGAGATGTGGATGTGGCTTTTGGATGCTGAGAGGTGGATCCAACAGTAACTGGCATAAATGACCAGCCATGGAGTGATGCAGTGAGAGGAATGCGAGGAGATGAATTAGGTAGACTCGTGTTAAGAACCAACAATAACTTGTCCCATACTATATCACATAGGCCTAAAGATTATCATCATATTGTAAAAATTACATAAATGCATAAACGACAACAAAAGGGTCATATTTCCCTCTTTTGACAAGAACTTATTATTACTGAGATTTCATAGGAAATTATATAAATAAACCCATCTGCTTTGCAGTTGTTAGAGACAAATACCACCCACCCTCAATCAACATTTCTCTGCTTCACATGCCTAAATCTCGACCAGAAACCTAACATTGGTGTAACATTGTGTAGTTTTTATATTAGGCCTATTCTTGTGAACCTTAACGTCTATTTATTTTGACATTCTGGATACTACAATGTAACTCTCGAGTCGATGAATTCAGTGCTATACATGTATATTCAAGATTATGTTACTATATGCCTGTACTGTGCCAATACACAATAATGTCAGAGCATCTTATTTCGTCATATTGTCAGTGCCTTAAAAGCACATTACTTTTCTGGACATTCGTAACTTTTGTACCTACGGACATCTGTACCAATCTATGTTTTAATCCCATGGTGTCTCTGAGGAGTACAGTTTGTTATCAAAGTTATTACAAGTATCAGTGAGTGCGTGGGAGTAAGCTATCTGTATAGATTTTGGCAAATAGCAAGTCAAAACAATTTGGTCAGAACATTAGAAAATACACAAAATTGACTGTTTAATGGTAATTAGTTAGTGTACATGTTTATGAATGCTACTATTATTTATCATTTAATCAAGTATAATTAAACCACAATTATATTTCAGCCAGTGATGAGATGCCACATCCTTTATCACTATTGCTAATAAACTTGTAAATGAATATCAATGATTGAGCAATTTGAATAAAAGTGACTGGCTGAAAATATGGAGACTAACTTGAGTAATCAATGCCAGTATAAATTATATTAGGTCCTATTGAAAGAATACATTTCTGCTTACGCAAGTATTTGGTTGAATATAAAGTTACAACACCTATCGCAGCATTCAGGTAGAAATGCACAATTTTGAAGTGTATTACAATCCACTTAAGGGTATACTGTATTCATTACAATGAAGAGGATAACATTGTCAATCAGGTCCAATAAATCATAAAATGTTGACTTTTATACTGGTATTGTTTCTGTTTCCTTCCTCCTCATTTGGGGTGTCATTTGGGGCTACTTGTCATTGGCCGCAGTGCAGAATGAAGTTGCCGTCATCAGTGTTTTGGTGGCATACCTCTGTGTAAATTAGTATCAATGCTGAAAGATTCATCCCTCCCCTTATACTTCTTCGGCTGAATAACACCATATGGGCGGGGCCCATTGGGGCTAAACTGTCTGGGGCCCCCTGCAGGCAGATATTCGTAAGTTGCTACGATATAAATGTCTTTGCTGGAAGCAGTATCAACAAGTTTTGTCAATGTAACTCTTCAGCTAGATAAATCAGTTCACAGCTGGTTAGACTACAGGGCCTATCTTTAGGGCTACTGTTTGGGGCCCTATCTTGACCAAGTTACTGTCATTAGTATTTTTAGTATACCGCCAATGGAAACATTGCAATGCAAAATGATGTCCCTTGTACCTCTTCATCTGAATAATACCATAGGGCTGGGGCCCATTGGGGCTACTGTCTGGGGCCCCATATGCAGGCAATTATTGCTGTATATTGCTGCAGCACTATAATGAGTCCCTTGCTAGAGCAGTACGAACAAGTTTTGTCAATGTACCTCTTCAGCTAGATAAATCAAGTTAACAGCTGGTTAGGTCTACAGGGCCTATCTTTAGGACACTGTTTGGGGCCCTATGCAGGACAAAGTTCTGGTCATTAGTATTTATTATACAGACCGCAATTGTAATAGTTTTCAAATGCAAAAGGTTACCCTTTGTAACCTCTTCAGCTGGAATAACATAACACCATATGGGCGGGGCCTTTTGGGCCACTGTCTGGGCCCCATGCAAGCAAAAATTGCTGTCATTGCCACACGATGCCAGGTCCCTTCTTAGGTATAAAACCCAGCTAATTTTTTGTCCTTGTACCTGTACCTCTTCAGCTTAAATAAGCATATTTTACCCCCCTATTTTGGACCCCCCTGAATTAACATGCAGGTTTGACCGTCAGCAACAAATTTATTGAAGCTTGTCATCTACCAACACAATCAGGCATCAAACGTTTTGCTGTACCTCTTGAGTCTGAAAAACCTTCGGGGCTCCTGGACTATTGTATAGAGGGTCCTACTAACTACCAAAGGTGTTAAAGCTGAAGAGGTATATAAGTGGGAAACACTGAACAATGATTTTTGACCCAAGTCCTTTCTCCGCTCTATTCACTCGTGAGGTATTTGCGCAAACGTGTCACATAAACGATGAATTTTAGCGATGTATTGTTCTTTACACTTGAAAAATTGCTTACTTTCATTGTTTCACATAGTTACGTATTTTATTTAACATCATTTTTTTTCGCATCTAAATAAATGGTGATGTTACAAGCAAAATGAGTCTGAAAGTCGGTCAGATTTGAATTTTACTTTCCATGTACCTGTAGGCACCATTTAAGCGCACTTTGCAATTGACCAATTACTTCCAAAGATATCATCAGTTGAGGGGTGGCCAAAACAATAGGAAACAAAAGACAGTTTCTCCTTTGTTTGGCTATATCTCAAAATCCCAATATTTTGCGGGGGGGACTTGCCGGGACTCATTTTTGCTTGAATCACATTTCACAATTTGAAGTTGATTAGTTAAAATATTATTTAAATGTTAACTCTATTTCGGCGATTTTCCCACTAAGTTTAAAACGAGAGATTTCAAATAACAGGGTGTCCCTAAAAAAATGTGAAAATTCTGATTTTGCACACTGATTGTTCAAGCTTTTATTTTTATCAAAAAATATTTCCCCATCCGAAAGGATAAGCCGAGGAATTATTTTCTTTGGTATCAAAAAATTGTGTGTGAAATTTCTTAATTTTACTATAGAAGCAAATTATAAATAGCAATGTTATATATTAAAATTAAGCCAAATGAAAACTTACCTTTTGTTTTCCACTTTTCAAGAACCATTTCTGTAGCCCCAAATTAAAGTTTGTAGACATCTAGCGGGGTCCCTTATCTATATGAAATCACAACATATGACACAATGTATGGATTGTCCCACATCTTCGTTTGCACCTTTACATTATGGGAGCAAAGTAAAATCGACAAAAATCTGGGGCCGGTGTTACAGACCTGGGTCAAAGATGAGTTTAAAAAAGAAGGACTACATAAGATAACACCAAAACCGTACTTAGTTTTGACCTAACAAAGTCCCAAGTACGCATTGCTTGTATGGGGGGATCACGCCATCACCGCTAAATGGGGAAACTGTGTGTATGAGATGACAGCGGTCAGGTTTTCATGCTTTCAGGCTTAAGGCGTTTCGGTCTCATACCCTACGTAAGCGTTTCAAAAACCAAATATCCAAAACCAGATTGGTGGCTTACCCAAAAGCCAAACTGTGTTGTGAAAAAAGTAGAAGTAACGACCCAAAAAATGAGTCGGGAAACGAGGGAGAGCTTATATTTACTCTCCAACTCTGGTACAACAGTCCTTCTTACACATGAAAAGATGTTTCATCGGGCTAAAATAGTGGGTGAATAGGTGTGTGTGTTTAAGGCGAGACTTGAAACTGCTCAATGTGTACAAGGCCATACCAGTAATACGATATAACTAAAGCTGACTAAAATTGCATTAATTTCCCCATGCCAAACAGTTGTATTTTACCACAAATCTACCAGCAATGGCTACCGTTGAATTTATTGGAATTATAAACATGACAAACATCTCTGTAAACGTTAATGGAAGACAGAACGAATTAAGCTTATGCGCATGTTTTTTCATGAACATTACGTTGATAATAAAGGCATTAACAGAAATCGATGATCTCTAAAAGTATCATTTTGGAAGATCCTTGTCTGGATGGGTATAGGCTCTTGGTGGAAAGGGAATTCCGTGCTCTTGATTGCCGTTTGAAATATAACCGCATTCGTCATTAATTCCACCATAGAGCAGTATTTGGAAATATTCCATTGTCGAAGTAGAGTAAGGAGGTTGCAGGCCCACTCTCCATTTTCAGGTAGCTCTCATGGAAAGGTATTTGAACTGCCTGGCAGTATTGACGGACCAAGGAAATAGGAATCTGGGTTTTCCTGTAGATCATCAGCAGTCTAGTATCACGACATGCTGCTGCTTATCGAGAAGATGATAGATGAGATCATGAAGTTTCGCCCATATCCATAGCGTTGGAGTGTAATACTTTGAAAAACGATTTCATTCATCGGGCAAATGACTTGAATTCCAAAGCCCCACATAGTAATCCGTATTAGTCCCTTTTTCCCACGGATGGGATTGACTTATGTGGATGTCGAATGATGAAAGTTTGGTGAAAATTCGGGGGTAAAAGATCGTACCGCTCGCATAGAGCATAGGCTTGATCCCTATAAATGACTGTTTTCCCGGGATTTAACGAGCGTTCTAGATGCTTCCTTGGCCCACTGGTCGGTGTATAAATCGTACGTTCAAAATTTGCGTTTGGAAAAGCGTGAGTTCAACGCTGGTCGATAACTTCTTTTATTGTGGGGTAGTTTTGTAGTACTAGGACGTTGTGCTTCTGGTCCAAAGGTAAGTTACGCTGCCGTAAAAAAGGTCCATTGCAGATTCACAAAACATCTTTTTGTGGAACTCAAACACTCCAAGAGGAAGGAGAACAGTGGAAAGGGATCTATCTGCAGGGGACCACAGATTAGGATTTTATGTGTTGTGTAACTTTCAGGCCATTCATGGCGTCGTTGTCTTCTTTTTTTTATCTGAAAGGGAGAATGAAAGCAAATTGGGAAGGAAGATTTATAGGCATTCGATGTACATAACGGTAAATGTAGCAAACAAGGCTTTCAAGATGGAATTACCTTCAATTCACCAAAATGCTCCCTTTCCTCAATGTACGATTTCTTTTTCGTGGAGGCGTTGAGAGATGGTAATTCTCGATATTGATCATTTTCATGCTATTTCAAAACCGTCCTCATTAAACCACCGTAAAACCCAGGGAGCTAGCACACATTTGTAACCAATCTCAAGGACAAAAAGTTTGAGTTGATTAAAATATGCTGGGGACCAGACTGGGACAGGCAACTCCTCTAAAAACGTGATTCGTAAGTGCCGCAAGTGGTGCCTTAAGGAGAGGGGGCAAAAACAAAGTTTGTACAGGGATCCAAATTTTAAAAATCAAAAAACAAAAAAACACGCGTTTTTAACCTAATTTTAAAAAAAAAAAAAAAAAAAAAAGGTAATAGTTTGTAAGAGTACGCCTAAAGTTTAAGGTTAAGAAAAAAAAAAAAAAAAGGGCCTAAAAAACAGCAAAGAATCAATATTTTTAAAAAAGGGTCCCACTTTCAGTTGTACAGGGGTCAAATTTTAAAAAAATTGCTCCCGATTTGGACTAAAACATGGTGCAAAATTATTGGTGGAGCTATAGGGAAAAATTAAAGAATCTAGTTTTGCAGGTCTCAAATGCTTGCTTAAGAAAGTAAGGGGGTAACAAGATCAAGCCCCATTGGAATGCAATGGGAGTTTGGACCTTCTGTGCCCCCTACATCCGGAAAAAGCTAAGCCATTTAAAGGGGGACAGTCAAAACTATTTCCTTATTTTAATCTATGAAACAAAACTCCACCAAATTAATTTTGCACCATTTTTTATTCCAAATCGGCGGCCGCGGGCAAAACTTTTAAAACTTTAGGACCCCTGTACCAACTGAAAATTGACCCTGATATGATTTTTTTCGCTGTTTTTAGCCTATAACTCTGAAACTTTAGGTTGTAAATATGTAAACATATTACAAAACTATACCTTTTCTGGAATCCTTATGGTTAGACACATAACAAGCGGGTCCTGTTCAACATGATTGGATCAATTTAAAAATTTTTGACCCCTGTACAAACTTTGGTTTTTGGCCCCCCTTCTCCTTAAGGCACCCTTGCGGCACTTAAGAATCGAGTTTCAGGGTTTTCGGTGTAGTATGTCAACCATATTTAATCACTCAAACCTTTTGTTACTTGAGATGTGTTTTACAAAATGGTTGCTAGCTTACAGGGCTAAAGTTCAGATAACGGAACATAATACATGGATTTCGAGTTTCCGTCGCATATTGCGGTTTGGAGGGAATGAATTTCTGTTATTCAAGTCACTTTCCCTATAGTTATTTTTAGGATTGTATCTATAGAAAAAGTTGGGCATTCTCCACAGTGTGCATTCGCCCATGTCACATTGCAGAGTTACAAAGTTTACCAAACTAATACGAGGGAGCATTGGAAAGTCACAACATGGAAATATCTTATTAAAATAAATGCCCAACGTGAAATGTTAAATGTTCAGGCTTTATAATTGCATTATAGTGCATGTTAGTCCACCCATTGATTTTATTTTTTTTACAAAAACTGGTTTATTGAAATGAGTGACCCGCATTTTCTAACCACCTTGAGCTGGGTACTGAAAAAAACCTCGATTCCACGTTATTGATAAAACCTAATCAACGCATGAAATGAGTTGCACCCAGGACACCTTTTTTCTAACCTTGAGCGTACTGAAAAAAACCCTCATCCCATTATTGATAAAACCTAATCCAAAGCATGAAATGAGTTGACCCAGCATTTTCTAACCTTGAGCTGTACTGAAAAAAACTTCGATCCACGTATTGATAAAACCTAAAATCAAAAGCATGAAATGCGTTGACCCAGCATTTTTTAAACATTGAGCTGGTGTACTGAAAAAACCTTCCATACAACGTTATTGATAAAAAACCTAATCAAAGCTAGAAATAAAATGTTGTTGAAATATTTGTAAAAAGCTACGATTAATTAGATTTATTCTGACAATGTTTAAAAAATAGGCCAAATATAAGTCTCTCAGGAAAAATTTATTTTCAATGGGGTCCATTTAACAAAATGCTGACTCAGAAAATTGTGCCAGAAGAGGCGCCTCAATTTTCAAACCAAAATCAGCACCAATATGCTTGTCCATATACTATAGTGTATTTTTCCAAGACCGATTTCCCAATCCATGTGACAAAGGGCCGTTCCATTTGCATGGAGAGGAGGCTACTCTTACCAAGGAAAATATCGATAGAATTATTGTACTGAAAAAAGGCCACCAAAAAAATAATTATGTTAAAACCCATATCCATTGTACGGTGACATAAACATTCCCATTGGTTACATCGATGGCTTGATCATTTACTTCTTGTATGCGTTGAAATTGTAATACATAGACCCAATGTTATTAACAAAATTTACCAAAAAGCCTACAGACTACAAAGGAAATCTTATTTAATGCAGGGGAGGAAGTCGAAAGAACAAGTAAATTAAACATAAAATGTGGCCTCTGCTAATTGGACCTTTTGGTAACTAGCCACATCCCAATTGATTTTAAAAAGATTATAGCTTGCTCGCATTTCCAAGGTCCACGCATTTTTCAAAGCCTTTTCATTTCACCTAATACCGCAACTGGTTTGATACCCGGCTCTTTTTAAATTGAAACATTCAAAACAATAGCTGGCTCATTAATTCACAAAAGTATTCAGAAATTGGTCCAGTTGTAAGAGTTTGCCCAGGGCAGCGCTTAATTACTTATTTACCATTGACTGTTATTACCCTTGTTCGATGATAAATGGACCGAGGTTGGGCACAAAACGTGATTATCTTTGGACAACTGGCATATATATTTACGGAAGACAGTACATCCTTACTTTTGAATCATCATCCCTGCCCATCCCCCAGCAACCAAGATACGCTCCTCAAAACAACGTACTTAATCATCTGCTGGGAAATAAACTAAATAAATCGAAAGTCTCCATATAAAAAAATGTGGTTGTAAACTTTCCAGATCCCGAATTTTTGTTCTAACGGGCCAACGGTTATCCTATATAAAACATACTACACGGTGCAAAATGGTTTGAATGATGGGAAAAACGGAAAACTTTACCTATTTTTAATTACCACCACCAAAAATTATTATTTCGAAATCTCTTTAGTCAGCCTTTTTAAAGGGACCAGCATTTGGTGTCAGTCAGGGGTAAATCACCTTACTCTTTTTCTGAAAAAACCACTGCGACCATTACAATATAGAGGTATGCTTCTCTGTACATGGGACCGACGGCTTAACGTCTTCATCCGGAAGGACGGGGGTATACTTACAGTATCATTCTGTCAAGTCCAACTGAAAACAGGGGCCAGAGTGAATTCTAATTTTAATCAATAACTCGTTATTACAGATTAAAATCCAAAACATTAAGAACCCGATTAAATCTCAGGAAATGGCCCCGGGCCGGGAAATAAGAACACACCAAAGGCAATACCCCTAACCAGGTGGGGGCCCCACAGGGTAAAAAATGCGAACATATATACATGTACATAGGGCATGCATGTTTTAATGATTCAAGTACCCTGACATTGAATGAGTGCTTATGAGACAAATATAGTGACCAGGAGCCTTTTTTAAAATACCATGACTACTTGGAGGGTACCGTGTGGTTAAACCCCTTTGGGAACTGGGCCAGTTTTGTATACCTTTGTAACAAATAATTCAGTAGCTTTAGAGGTGGCCTTTCCAAATGTTTGCAGGGTTGATCTGGAAAAGCTATCTAAAACACCAACAAGGCCTATAGGATTGTTTCGACTCATCTAACAATTTGCCATTTTGCTAATTTGAACTGTGCCCAGGAATCTGAAGGATTTTTAACCATTGTTAAGCCAAAAAGATTGGAACATGGTAGTAAGTCGCCGTTAGTTCTCAAATGATTAACCTGAGATTAGGAG
>JAMKCH010005268.1:0-79102 GCA_023653785.1 Ophioderma brevispina | reverse complement strand
GCAATAAGAGACAATTTATTCTGATGTGTGGTAGTGGTATGTGTGTGTGTGTCTAATGTATTGATATATTTAATGCATCTATTACACCTAATGCACATTAAGTATGAAATGATATACATCTTAGGGTCTACATGGGAACAATCGACACTCGCGACCGCGCGACACAGCCCTTTCCTTATGCCCGCTAACTTTACGACACGCAGTCTCTTATCGAGCACGGACATTTTCAAAAAATTACTGTTTCGATCGACACGCGACTTTAGAGTGGAAATGAAAAACCGACGTACGTCTTTCATAACTTCCGTATTCTTTGACACGCTACACCCAACTTGTGGGAAACAAACCTTACAGTGATTAGAAGTCTACGGAATTACGAAAAAACCTTCCAAAACGCGATCTTCCCGGCGGCCTAGAGTCTTTTAGTTTACGAATTAATATGAATAATAATATAATAATAGCATTTATAAAGCGCCATCTATCTATGCAACCTATTCCCAGAGCTCTGTACAAAGAGTTACAGAAACAATTAAACAAAACCATAATTCATCATGACAGGTAACCTAAAGGAGGAGCAAAAACATAACAAAGTAATGAACTTGAACAACTTACATGGCCGAGTCAAAGTGCAATAGTTTAAAATGCAATAATTAAACATTATAGTGGTCCTCAATACCGTAATCATACGATGATTAACATTTTTTTTAATAATCGGGTTAATCATTCATCTCTGTAATGAAATTGTTTACTGTATCACTTCACTGCCCGGAAGCTGCCCACCGCACCGACCGCTCCATGATTCTCTTTTCAGTCATATGAAATGACAAATTTTGAAAGCAATTAAAACACACTATCATTTATTGAAGTGTCACAAGTCTAGGTGTTGTATTTTTTAAATGATTTTTGAAAAATAATTTGGCCGTATTTAAACTTATTTACCCCCAGGGATTTACCCCTGTTGTTTTTGTTTACTTTCTAAATTAACATTATGATGCTTTGATGTTCCAATCAATACACGGGGTAAACTCAGCCTGATGAGAAAACCTTGTATCAACCAACTTTAATCGGGGCTATTTCTAGGCAGGGAGCAAATAATAATATGTGATTAAAAAATACTGTGATAGACCAAACAAAATAGAGATTTAGATTCGACTCTGTTTTTGGAGTCAAGTTTTTTCGTACAACTTTATTACCTCTTTGATCGTGATAGGGATTGGTTGGGAACCCGAAATCCCGAAAAAATCACTCCATTTCATATTGGACATTTTTCAGTATGCCCACAGTCTACACTCCCCAAAATGGTAGAATTCCATGATGACTTTGCCATTTTGCATTGGCATACTTTTTGATTTCACAGTTACTTTATTTTTCATATTTCTCATATTAATGAAAATGGAAGTTCGGAAATATGACAAAATTTCTTCGTGGAATCCCCTCTCCGCTGTAATTTTTTTACAACCATACTCATTGGCGAATGTCGGTTGTCTTACTCCATACGCATACTGTCTATTAACACCTATAACTGCTATCATTTAAAATACAGCAGAAAGAGTCCTACCGGCCCAACATGCAATTATCAACACAAAACAATCCGGCAACGTGCATTGAAGCCAGTTATTACGATGTCTGCTAAACATTCTGATATAAATATCATTTTTTTCGACTATTTTCAGGCTTATAATATGAACACTGATTTTGGAAAAACAAACCGTTAAATTGTTCAAACGACATGAATGTTGTATGATTATGTTTTTGTGCTTAGCACTTGACTGCATCGACCAGGTGCACAGTCACATTTTTCATTCGCAAACTTGTTTCGTTGCTCGTCCACGTCTTTACACAAAGCCTGAGGCTTAGGCTCTAACCATTGTCGGACATATTCAAATTGTAACTCCAAAATAGCTCCAAAAACTGGTGATGATTATTATTCATGCCATGCGCACCTGTTTTAAGATGGGCGATGGCAAGAGGATTTTCCTAAAACAGAGGTACCGTACGTACTTAACCGGTACGTTTCTGATGATGTGGACGATTGATAAAGTTACATTTTATCCCGGGATTTTATCGCACTGGATTCGAACTGATTCTCCACATTTCACGCCAAATTGGAGTAATAAGCTAGCTTAACATACTCTAAAAAAACAGCGTTGCCAAATTGAATAGGTGGCTCTTTAAATGCGTATTTTTCCTGACCCCATTTGAAGGCAGAAAAATCAAACATGTGATGCCATAATGATCGACATCCGATGGCACACATTAAAGATCGACCGCGACACGTTGACTGGGCAAAAAGCGAACATCGACACACAGTGCGCTCTAATCGCGACACGGCGACAGCCGTGTTAATTTGGCCACCCATGTAACCCCTATCTTTCTCATTAAATTTCATTTTAGTAAAAATACAACTTAAAAGTCCTTACACTCTAATTTTTCATCACAAACTTACTTAGATTATATAAGCTTACTGCCACTCCATGAAGTCAACCGACCATTTTTTAGAACAAATTTTAAAATGTTGACGATCTATTTTACTGACCTTTTCTGTTCACGTCGAGTACGACTTAATTCAAATCAAACTCAAGTGGGATGAGGTAACAACAGATCGAATTTCTTAACACAAGTGACCAGATTTAGTAATAGCAGATAACCATGTCAGGTTGTGGCACGGACTTGATGTGGTGCTTCGCAGCCCCACATGGCAAAATGTCATTGTGACAGATCTGAGAAACAGGAAATTTCGAGAATTATACCCTTTAGTATTTCGCTTTATCCAGTACTGTCTAATTCTGCATTCAGGCTCTTTACAATCCCCCCTACTTTGCCAGAGCAACATAAAACACATTATCCTTGCTAAGACTCTCGGCCCTCCCGCTGATACCTTGTTCTGTAGTGCCGCGGCCCACTTCCACTCATCATTATTATATAGTCAGCGTAAGAGGAAATACATTCATAATCAGCCGAATTACAAATAAATTGTGATCGAGTGCATGAAAATATTGATGCTATGTAAAATAATTCCTTACACATGTTGGACAATATTACGTGGCTAAAAAAAAATCAAATTTACACCATCGTTTATTGCGCATAAGTGGTACCATATGCATCAAAGCTTGCAGGAAAACAAAATAAGGTCAAAACATGGCAAATTTAATAAGACATTTGGTAATAACGAGCTATGAAAGATTTCCCATTTTGTTCTAGTCTCATTTCAAGAATCCTTGACATTTTCCAGCTGCTTAAGCCTTGACAAGCTAGTACACAACACACGGAGACAGCTTCAATCATTCTAAATCCCGCTTATTTAGAATGACCCCTTTTTTTCTACAACAATCAATTTAACACAAAAACTGTGTTCCTTTAAATTGAAATCATTGATTTTCCTTGGGTCTGCTGCCTACTCGGATAATTTATCCGTTTGTACAGTACACAAACCCAAGGCCTGTTGGATGCAATATTTTTCAGAGGCTCTTACTTTATTACATGTTATATTACACTTAATCGCATCGGTCTCACATAACTCCTCTCCCTTTCAACCATGTTTAAGCTGTCTTACCCTGTTCAGTGTAAAGGTTGAACATGACCCCATCTTTGCCACTTACTTCTACACAATTTACCAGAGTAGAAGCTCCAGTTGTTACAAATCCACTATAGCTACTATATATATTTACCCTAAGATTGCATTATGACCTACGGCATAGTTTGTGTTATCTCAATGTACTTTATCAAAGGTCATGTTTCATCTTATACTGAACACATCTATAGGTGGCTGATCAACTGGAATGCCCTTTTTAAATTCTCTGTGAAAGTGAGAACTCCTTCTCCATCTTTCATGCTGTCGGGGAAACTACGGCTGCATTTAATATGTTACCAATGCATGGTGGCAGTATTATTACTATGCAAGACCAGTCTATATGCAGTGGGAAGAATTTCTTACGAGCATCCAGGCTGAATTAACCTACGGCATATTATTATCATTATTATTATAAGAATTTGATCAAATTTATTCTCTACTGTGTGTGTGTGTTCCACGCTACTGAAACCTTTTCAAAATCTAGTCAAAAAACCTTCACTGCACAACAGTCTTCCTGTATACATGCAAATATCGAATATCTTCTACACTGAATGAACTCTGAATTAATTCTATCTTTTTGTTCACAACATAAAAATAATCAATTCATTCAATCCCACGACTATTTTCAAATCAATTTAATCACATGAATGGGCAAATTACACATTTAAATGCTGTGGTCTTAAATAAAGCCTCTTCACCACCATTATTTCTTTACTCCAGTAGGAATGCTGATAATCAATATGGTTGGCAATTGCATTGTCATTTAAATTTTTTCTGGAAATGAACAGAGAAAAAGAGCCATGCGTGAACGTTGTTTGAATACACACTAAAAAAAAGAGGCGTATCAGTTGCATGCTATTTGAAATTTCACACCACACACGCACAAAAAACCTTCTCAATTGTGTTCTACTTGTTGATCCCGAAGCTATAATACACGGTACTAATTAATACAGCAATCCAGAAGACCTCCACAAAGCATCCCAGTCACTGTTAACCCTGAGGACTTACTGTATAAACCTCATAGCTCAATTATAAAGAGTGAGCCTTTCCTGTCAAAGTGTCGAGGTAATAACGCTAACACCCAGCCAATATCCCCGCAGTCATCCCTATAGCATATTGGAGGCTAATTCTGTTCCCTGATCTCTGTTAGATAGGGATGGATGGACTATTTATTAATATTTTTTGTGAGATCTTGCTGAGATCACTAATGCTTGGCCCTGCATAAATCAATGCAACATGGGTGACTTGGGCAATATAGTTTGCTAAATAATTATGTATGGCTACAGCCGCCTAGAAATTCTTTTCATGGCCCAAAAGGGGAGGGGTTAACCTGTAGCAAAAGTAGAATGTACATTCAGGATAACAGATGGAGAGGACACAAAACAAAATAAAAAACAACAGAATTCAAACAAAGAGCAGTAAAAAATGATATCCATGCCTGGCAAAAAGTGGGGAATCTGGGAATGACATTCCCAGGAAATTTGGCTATTCTGAGGGAATTTTTACCTTAAATAAAGAAATACTTAAGAAATGAAGAGAAATGTTAAAATCTTGGAGGAAATTTTGCAGTCTTAGAGGGAAATGGATTGTATTCCTGGGAAATTTGGCATTTTTTCCAGCCCTGATGATATCATATGCTACAATACCTGAACTATAATATAACTCAGATGTGGAGCATGTTTGTTGTATGCATGCACACATGTAGGCAGATATGCACATATGCAGGCAGGCAGGCATGCACATGCATACATGCACACACACATTTTAAATTTAAGGACAGGTGTAGAACTTACATTGATGAAGATTTTAAATCAGGTAGTAATCATGTTATTTTAACAAAAAGCAATGATATCAATGGCTTTTTGAAACTATTGTCATATTTTTCCTAAATTCTATGCATTTCCTTTTAGAACAAGCAATTGATCATGATGTTCATGAGTCAATGGCAATAAATAGTCTACAAATCCTGGCGCACAATGTACATCTGTCATACTATTATTCTAGTTTTTCCAATTCGGACTGTTAGGAGGTCGTAGACAAATAAGACTATTGTTCTGCCTTTCTGCCCCCAAGGTGCAATTTGGAAATGAGTGTCTATCCTGCGCCTAGCACAAATCCGGGATTTGAGCAGTGTGTCAGTAGAGCTTCCATGCTGAAATCCTACAAATACTTAGTAAGACAAAGGGAATGAAAAAGGGAAATTTTAATTACTTTGCTATTAATAACAGCATTTGCAACACTGTGCAAGGATTAAATGGCCATTGGCCAATAATCCTGTCCAATCCACGCATTAATTTGCTGACCTTCGCTGTCGTCAAATAAATGGATGATACAGCATTAGTTTCCTGATTATTCTTGATTGATACAAAGCCAAATACTTCACAAAAGTACTTTTGAATAGTCTCTGTCAAAGACTGGGTTTGTCTTGGGTCCATTGTGTGGGGGAAACTGCAAGTACAAGGTGTTTGTTGCATAATGGGTAATAACCTGCTTCATTTCAACTGGATACCATGTTATCTGTAATAAATGCTCCCCTCTAATAAAAGCCCCCTCAATTTTATAACCAAATCTTCCTTAAAATACCAAAAATCATTCCATAAATGCAAGTATATACTGATAATCAAGGATCGCGATTGCAAATTGGTGGCAGATTTGCAGGCCTGAAACTGGATAATATGTGCACAACTCACCCAGATTTGTGCAAGAAATGGCTGTGGTGCATCTGTGACTTAATTGTGTACTTTACAAGTCCTTACTTAGTAGGTCCTGCATTAATGGCTGAAGTGGTATTCTTAAGAGTAGTAAAGCCTTTGAACATGTTGAATATGCAAGCAGACACTACATTGCCTTTTAATAATAATAATGTGTATTTTAACGCGCAACATATCCATATAAACATGCTCAAGGCGCTGTGCGGCAGCCATGAAAGGCGCTCAGCACATCAGAGAAACCATAATACCAGAACACATTTATGCGAAGAAGCTCGATTTTAGAAGCAGGAGAAAACCGGAGTACCCAGAGAAAACCTGCGGAACGAGTATGGATCGAGAAACCAAATTCATATAAAACCTCCGAGAACGAGCCTCTGCCAGGGATCGAACCTGAGACCTCAATGGTGAAAGGTGAGGGAAGATACGCTGCGTCAACCCGTTGTGATAGGAACAAGTAACAAAGTTTCCCCCTTGAATGCTACTTCTCTTATGTCAATTTTCTTACATGTTCATGCCATTCCCCCTCTCCCTTTCACAAATACAAATATCCTTGTCATTTTACCAAAATTTTGGACAATAAGTTACACCTTTTATATCAGCAATATTCTTTTTTGGTTGAATACTTTATATACACAATTTCAAACAAATGCACTATGTAACCAAAAATATGCTGAACAGCTGCATCCTAACACGCGCCATTTGCATCCCACTTCTGAACTAGTGAGCGGTGCGTACAATTGTAGCAACTGCTGGCTCACCACCGATGTGCGCTCATGTGATGAATAGGAGTAATTTAAAAAGAGTGATTGGGCTTCCTCCCTTATTTTTTTCAAAATAAGTCCACGTCCACATGAATTTTTCCCTTTGCTTTATTATTTTAAGTGAGTTACAATCAGATGATACTTCACTGCATTTTGTTTTTATGAACAAATTGCATACTCATTTCATGCACATACACACAGAAATATACATTTTCCATTTACATGCAAAATTTGACATTGTCTGTAATAATATGCTATTTCTACACTATCTGCCAAACAGTACTAGTGAATTTCATTCAATAAGCTACACAAATAGCCATTATATAAAGTTCACCATGCATGATGTTTTAATGTGTTAAATCTGGCAAACCATTATGTATACTCAACTGGCCAAGTATTACACACTGAATACAGCCCATTAAGGGCCCACAGTGCAGCTGTTTTTGCATTTGTTTAATATAAATTTTGCTTAATAATTAATGAAAAGGAAAATGCTGCTGAAATGAGAATGGAACCAATCACTTAATTAGTTTGATAATAAACGTATCATCAACTATTTTGCTCATTCTGCGGTTTCGTCCCCATTGCAAGATTCATTAGAGATATTACACAAAATTAGAAATATTACTATCGGCTCTTGATGGGCAAAATGCTCATCAAATCACAATAAATCCTTCAAAGAGACTGAAAATCAAAATAGCTAAACACTGGCTTAGTGCAACTCCTATTTGATTTGTTTTACAAATTGACATTAAAACATAATTTTAATCATGCACCTTTGTTTTCTAAGGACATGCTTGTTACTTCTGTAAATGAATAAATAATTATTTTATCAAATAGATTTGTTCCCACTGCCTGTGTACATTTAATTTTTAATGGAAAATGTACATTCCTTTTTTTATTGTAAAGTTCAGCATTTTTGTGTCATCTGCAAGAATTGCAGAAGGCACATAGGGATTGCTCTGGTCGTATGTCTGTGTATCTGTGGTCAAAATGTTAACCCTTAATAAATTGCATGCCGTATGAGTTCTGTAAGGGCTACGATGATGTAACTTGGTGGAAAGGAGGGGGCGGGGTGGGGTGACAAGTTGGTGACCTCATGTGATCTTGGTGACCTCATGTGACCTTTGGCCCCATTCACAAACCGCGACAGCAGATGACACTCGCGGTCCGGGGACCGCGATGTATTTTTTTATAGAGTACACTTTTTGGGGTACAAAAGTGATTTTATCATACTTTATGACAGATTTTTCAAAACGTGTACCACAAATAAAGCCAGGCTCAATGATGGGCCTGAGAAATATACAGTTCTTCACACTAAATCCCTGGCTATGGGCTTGAAGAAACCCAACACTATTATTCGGCTAAAAAATCAACCTTAAGTGTTCCGCAACTATTCCAGGCAATGCATATCTGTAACCCTTAAGGACCCCGTAATTTGGCTATACAGAAATGTGGTCTTAAAAGTGATTTCATATGCTTCAAAACATAGGGGCTGAATTTCCTATTTGCTCCTATAGGGAATTAGAAATTTCAAAATTTTTGTACCAAAGAAATAATTCTCAGCTTAATCCTTTCAGATGGGGATATATTTGATAGAAAGCTCTACATCAGTACAAAAATCAGAATTTTCACATTTTTTTAGGAACACTTGTTACGAAATCTCTCGTTGCACCTTTAGTAAAGGCCCATAATTGTGAGATTTCAAAACAGGCCCATAACCATGATTTTTCTAGGGGAGGGGCAATTTTTTTTAAAAGAAGAATTGTCTTGCTCCACTTGAAAAATCGATTTTCTGGCCTTTTAGCCCTTTTAAGGTTTTTTTTTTGGGGTGGGGGCTTTTGGAATGTGGGGGCATCCACCCCCCCCCCCCACTGGTTACAGACGGCCTGTTTCAAATGTCCTTTCAAAGTCGGAATACAGGCCGACTCAGAGATTTCCTGATGAAAAAAGGGATGCCCCCTCCCCCCGGCCCTCACTTTCCAAAAAATCGTGTTTTTTGCATGTACTAAGGCTGTCATACTAACTAATCATTGTTTGAAATTGCTAAGCTTAAAATCGCAATTCCTTCATATAGAACCCACACTTTGTTATAAAATTCCGGATCCGAACTTTATTGTCAGTATCCTATGGACATAATACTAAACAATAATGTTTACTGCATCAAAACAATTCCGATCTTCTCCAATTGTGGAATTGTGCATTTTAGGTGTATATCTTTAGTTCTAGCTACTATTTTTCATTATTACAGCAAAAACAATCATTTTCAAAATCTCTGAGTCAGACTTTAAAGATAAGTCGTTCGCGTCCGGACTGCACTGATAGGAATGAAATTTCTCCGAGAAGGAAGGTTAAGTGAGTTGAGATATATGCCTAGTCTTGGGGCACATGGGTGCTAGAGTCCCATAAAATGCTAAATCCTAAAGTTAGATTGAATTTGTTGTATAAGCATTTGTGTGTAGTGCATTAGTCCCATAGGATATTGTGTGTAGGCTGATCAGGAAGTCATGTGCAAACCAGATAAAATATCTTTTGTTGATTTGTTTTGAAAAGAAATAAGAAATCAGCTAAACTAAACATGCTAGTCTAAGTCATATGAAAGGTTTTCAGTGATACCAAATCATATATAAACTTGAAATGGGGCCTATCAATGACAGAACATGAGTGAAATAGGGGATCTTTTGGTGACGAAGAATAAGGGATGGTCTTTCAGTGAGAACTGATTAAATTTGAAGTCTTTCAGTAGTTTTCCTCCAAAATCAGTGGTTAGTATGCAGATTTTCATTAAAAATGACCTTTTTTAAAACAAAATTTAGACAATTTGGCTATTTTTTAAAGTAACCTTTTCTCTGAATTAAAGTGACATACCATTTACGGCCTCTGCATATCTTAAAATAACTTGTCATCTATCTAAGTTAATAATTTAGTTACAGAACATTTTGATGCAGGAATCATTAGCATAGTGTTCATATGTCAGTGCACTTTTTGGTGATGAGATGTTCAAAAAGAAAAAGTGACTATTGGTTAGATCCACTTTTTGCAGTCTCACACCCCCAATAAATTCTGCATATGACCCTGATTAGTCTATGTAACACAGTATAGTATGGTTCCATGCAATATTTAGCTTTTACAAAGCATTCTGGGAAGGTGTTATTTGCTACTCCTGAACCGTAGTCCAAATGCTTAAATCTATAGCACAGCCCTGTAGCACATCATTCATGCAATCCAAGCCAAACATGATGAGGCCCTTAGCAACTATTGTCACCCATCAACCATTTGCATTTAGCTACATTTTCTCCCCAAAATTAAAAAAAAGTACAATTTCATGACCATATTAAGAGTGAGCATGCAAAATGCATTCCAATGAGTCCAAACAAGCCTAGTCTTAGGTCAGTGGTTTTTGAGATGGCTTCCCAAATGACCTGTGGTTATTTGGGAAGACATCTCAAGAAAACACCGACTTAAGTTATTTGTAAACTATAGAGAATATATATACTAAGGTAGAAAGGGCTAATTAGTAATTACATAATAACTACAACTGTGGGTGGCAGAAGTGGGAGAGCCTGGGAGGGAAGAACACATTTCCGCATGTCTGAAGGTATAGTATATATCCAACCAAACAAAAACTATGAACTTCAGAGTCAGGTCCCACCCCATTTTCAAATCCATTCCGCCACGCATGCATGACTACAACAGCATAACGCTATACAACTAATATGCAAGTAAATACGGCCCACTGCAACTCATCAAAATACATGTAGTGCTGGAGCAAAAGAAACCACTGTTTCCCCCAATTAGTTTATTCTCCAGGTTAGTCACATAGCATACACTGTGTTTGGAGATTATACATCCATCTTGCCCCTGCTTAGGATGCATTTACAGTCGTGACAACTAATGTTTCCGAATTTTTAACAAAATGTTTTAGACCTTCACGTTTCTGTTTACATTTCTTAATCTCTACTCACAGTACAGATTTGGTTTAAGGATATGTTACTAAATTTTGGAGATGGCGAAGAGGTTAGCTGTTAGATTTAAAAATGACCAGAGGATAAACAAATAAACAAAATACATAATTTTTTTTACGTTTTTTGAAAAAAAAACCCGACAGGTTAGCAACCACTGACATTCGATCACAAGCACGATTACAAATACCCTCGCTCCGGTACGGTGTGATTCATAGCTTTTACCCACAGGAAAAATATAACATATTTTTGGCCATAGCAGATAATACCTTTAATGCCAGAATTTAATAGAGCCCTACAAGTTTTCATGCATGAGTGAAGGTGTGTTTGACATTCCTTAATCATATCCTTATCAGTCGCAGCTGTTAAAATGCATACGTGTAAATTGACATTAAACGTGTATTTACCTAACATATACAAAAGTGCAACACATTCTACTTATCATAATATTGAGTCAATTCTGATAAATTTGGCAAAATTTCAAATGCTTCGTTCACATTTTCATTAAAAAAAATTATCTGTAGTTGAGATTAAATTCTGCATTTTCATGTGCAGGAGGCATGCATATGTGCACTGCAGAAACTAATTTCTACAAATCAAAAAAAAAGTAATCATAACAAAACTGAAAAATAATAATAGTAATCCAAGCTAACAAAAACATTTGAATTTAAAAAGGATGTATTAAAGCAAACAATGCGATAGGCATTGAAAAACCAACAGAGCTTTGTTTTCTGCACTGCCTTGAAAGTTGTAAAAGATCATTGATTTCATCTCAAGGTTCTTGCGCCCGTAGGCTAAATAAACACACAAGCGCATGCATGCGCTATTCAGATATTCAAATTGAGATAAAAGCTTACATTTTTTTTACTTAAAAGCTACGCTGGATGTTTTTCAAAAAAAAAATATGTTGCATAAATAACACAGCGACTATTAGCAAAAAACATGCGACGGTGCCTACTTAGTGGTTTACGGTAGTTTATCTTGGATAAAGAAAAACAATTAGACACAATGAGCCTTAGCCTCTGTGGATAAATGCATACTGCATCACTCAGGAGTGCTCGCTTGACTAACAATTTCCTTGTGAAGAAATGAAGGGCGGGGATTGAGCAAATACATTAGTGGAATCTTTAAACAAATCGTGTAACACTCCATAAAAAATTCATCCAAACAGTCTCTGATAAGACTATCCAATATTTATGTTACTTTATACTACAACAAACCGCCTCGATTATAATATTTCACACGCTTTTAATACCAGCAGGGGCAAATGTACATAATGCAGTCCCAGCGCTTGACGGGTTAAGATCTGCTGAGCTCTCCCCAGCATGAATAAGATAAGAGCTAACGCTACTTTGTTACAAACAAGATTCAATCATTATTCACCTCCTGTAAATTTGGTGCTTTCAGGCATCGAGTGAGATATTACCCCAAGGCGTCAATTCAGCCTCGCATTTCTTGGCAAACCCGCAAAGTCACAATGGAAATTAACAGCGGGAACATTTCCTGATCTCCCGTCTTAATTCTCTTTCTATCCACCTAAACATTTCTTGAATTTGATAGCGTTAATCATCTCCTCTAAAAGAAAAAGTTTGCTTTTTTACCTTCCTCTACTCTTTTTCTTTCTTCTGGCAGCACATCGATATTAAATTTTCATTTTGGTATGAAATCATCAATTTGGTTACAGTTTTATTACCTACGAGTAGGAGATCCTGAAAATTAAATCGGGGAAATCTGATACTGCCCGGTAACTATGTGTAATTTGAATTTTCAAAGAGAGTCGTTAGAGTGAAAAGTACCGTGCCGACATCTTAAAAATCAACTGGCATACTGTATCAATTATTTCAATCATTCTTATACGAGGAACATGTTTCCTACATTCCTCACAAGGATTATGTTGCGTTAAGATGGCGGATGTCGTCCTGAAGGCACAAAAAGAAAAACATTATTTGCTCCATATCCTGTTCTCGTAAAAAAATATGATCCCATCTCCTGGTTTTGACAACCAATTATTAAACTAGTGTTACTTTTCACAAAAATTGACCCCTTTCAAGGATGAACTTTTGAGTAACACCAACAAACAAAATATGATCATTCTAATTTGGACTTTCCCTTTGATAAATTTTCATTCAGTGCAGAGGTTATCCACTTAACTTATCCCTAAATATTTTTTTTAAATCGCTTTCCTGTGATTTGATGATTATCTATGCAGTAATCAGTTTGTCCTTGTGTTGTAGGTAATTACACTATACTGCTGAACTAGTTCCCTGCATTTCACATTTTTAATATTCTGTCATTGTGAATGGTAGGAATTTGACATTGTAAAGAGACAGAAACACACTTAAGAGACACTGGCACATTTGAAAAACAGTGCGCCCTCAAGATTGTTCAAAATCGATTTTTTTGCATGATTGTAAGGCTTTTATATACAAAAGCCCTCACCCGAAATGACTAAGACCAAATCAGTTTCCTTATGTGTAAACAGAACAATTTTATAATTTAACGTCGCCGGCGACGCTAAATTCAGCAGACGACGAAAATGGCGTTTAACACAAGAACACGCACGCCGTATGCATGTTTCCCACACTATGCACACTGTTTGATAGGTCTATAACCTTTGTGGTTTTAATATCAGTGAGTACAAGTAAAAAAATATTCATGTAATATACACATTTGTTGATTAAAGTTATTATTATGGAAAACTTAAAGGTTGGCCTACAAATTACCTGGATGTCTTTATCCTCATATCAATGTCCTTATCTGTTTTGGGGTATGTTATTTTTATGTGTAAAATATATCTCTGTTCTTCCAATGGCCTAGACTATCATTTGAGAGCAAATTGAAGAAATTTCATATTTTGTAAAAATGTGCCAGTGCCACTTTAATCTGATCTGAGATGAATAAACCTAACAGAGATTTGAAGCAAGTAATCAATGGATTGTTTGCAGCGTGCAGTATCTGGTACGGTATTGTTATGTTAATTCAACAATTCCCTCGACTGATCGAAAAGAAGTAATTGTTATTCAATACATTTTCAATGTATAACCCCAAGATTTGAGTTTGGCAGACTATTTTTAAAATGATGCTCACATATGCGCTTTATTTGTCAAAAAGCCTTGAACACAGTTTAGTACTCAATGACTGTTACATATAAGCCATGGAATAACTTAAAATGACTCAAATTTTGTACACTCATTTGTCGACTATAGGAAGAATTTGCTCAAACTTTACTGTATTAATGACATTCTTGGATATCTTCAAAATATACTGAGTTATTTAAAATGTGTATTTTCTCTTTCAATATCACAAGAATTGAAACAAATTTGGGCCAGTTTATTTCTCAAACACATATTTTTTTAACAGAATGGGATCTAATTGGAAATTTTGTTGAACATTTTTGACTTATGCCTTATGAAAATAAAGTTATTGATGACATAGCCAAAAGTGTTAATGTGAGCTGGTCCTAAGAACAATTCATGTTAGGTCAAGAATTGAAGCACAAAATTGGGTAAAATTGCCTAATCTACAGGATAACTCGCTCATAGAAAACTTGAGACGCTCACAGCACCGTCATGCGGCCAAGTCATTGCAAGCGAAACAGACCTGGTTCGATATGCTCGAGCTGTTAACAATGGATCACAACTTTGCTTCCGATCTCTAGGTTTATTCATCTCAGATCCGATCACTACCTGCCTTTAATACAGCATATCTGATTGGCTAATAATTACATCACATATTCAATAACCAATTGAAATGCAGCTTCTAAATATTTAAGCTCTATCCCTCTTCAGCCCTATCACCAATCTTACCACGTTGCTGATTAGCTCATAAAAAGATGTAACCTGAAAAATATTTGTTTTTTGTGGAAAATCCTAAAAAGGGGGTTTTCAACCACATTATGCATGTTCATATATATAGGAAAATTTTAAACCTGCTTTCAATTTTTTTGGCGGTGATTCTAGAACATCGCTACTGGATTCTCTGTTGCTTTTAATATGTTTTAAATTTCAAAATATATACAAAATTGGTTAAAATTTGAATATTCTGTATGGTTTTATGAATAAATCTGTATATAGTCTCTTATTTTAGACTGTTTTTAATGAGAAAATGCATTTAATGACAACTAACCATTAACAGGGCTACAAGTGCCACCACCCTTGCAAAAATATAGGGCTAAATATAGGGCCAAAAAACAAGAATATAGGGGAAATATAGGGATAAACAAGAAAATTATAGGGAAAATGTAGGAATTTGCACGTACTTTTTACTTGAACATGAGCACCATTCCATTATATATCAGCAGCAATTTTAATTGATTAGAATGATGCCAACATTTGTGCTTCATCTGGCTGTATGACTATAATTAATGATACTCCAATGTTGTGGGTAATTAAATGAGTGGGGAAAGTGGAAAATGCTTTCCAACTGTGAACCTATCCCTGCCTGTATTTAAGAATCCGGGTTTCCTGAAGGGTGTAATTATTTCAAGTATGACTCTATAATGTCAATTCATCGGAAGTTTTGACCTTATTTTGACCTTGGACCCAAAATCCATAGGTCAAAGAGGTGCACATGCTGCTTTGTGGAAAAAGTTGAATTAAGTTTCTTAAAAAGGTTTTTAATTTATTCAATTTGGGATACATTGGAAACCTCATACTTCAGTGGAAAATTGTGCACATACCTTCCTGCTATCATCTGGCAACACAAATAATTGTGTATTTTAGAAGTGGTAATAGTCTCTGCTATTATCAACACTTTTATGTAACAACTGTCCATTTCAGTGCTTTAATCCATGGTACACCAATGTATCATTAACAAGAAAGTTGAATTTGAAAATTTTTTCAAAATGGCGTAAATCAAAGGTCACAAAGGCTTTAAGGTTATATGTGTACACCCAAATACTTGCCAGTGGTTTTTGAGCCAAATTGTGGCAATTATAGTACCTTATTTGCTAAAGAAATTGCAATTGAACAGATATTTTACAAAAATGGGGGCAAAGCTTGTACATCGGATCATTAGAGGTCAATTGTGTACAAACCCATGATGAGGTTTGGGTCGGTGATTTTAAAAAATAAGTTGATGGTGCATAGCACTTATTTGCATTAGAAGTGACATTTTTAGTTTAACCCAAATAGGTCAAAGGTAACATAGGGGTCTTTAGAGATCAATCTGTGTTCACACCTGGTGAATCTTGGCAGTTGATTCTTTTTTACAAAGTAATTGGTCAAGTGGAAGCAGGGAAGGAATTGTTTGCAACGCAAACAAGGTTGTATCTTTTATATAGCAATCAAGTGGATTAAGAGTGGGATACATGAATTACAATTTCATGGAAGGACTAACTTTTCTTTGTCTAAAGATCTGAATCTCATACCAAACGTTGTTAGCTTAATATGGTCCTTTGGGGCAAGAGTTGTCATTCCCCAAAACTTCCCCAAACATGGTTAAAAAAGGCAAGATCTTCTCGGGCTTGTGCCCGAGCCCCTAAAATTTCTAGGTAAAAAAGATACATATTGTAAGCCAATCCTAGAAATGGTATCTTTTTTGCAAAAATGACCTTATATAAATGGTAAGGGTTTCAATTCTAGGTGCAACACTCAACCAAACCAAATCAGGAGCCAATTGTAGTTTACCCAATTTTCGAATGCTGTATAGCTCTGTTTGTATGAATATTAAAGCAGAGGTCTATGATTTCGGACAAAAGAAATTTTATTGATTTTACTCCTAAACAAAAGGTTATAACTAAAAAATGTCAACCAAATCCAGAAAGTCCACAATTACAAAGGGCTTGATGAAAGTTGACGTTTACCTAGTATACAGACATGCTAATTAAGATTGGAGATACCCAATTTTGTAGTGCTTGTTTTAGAGAACCTGGTACGGCACATTTTGGACTCTGAAAGGCAAAAGTAGTTTCACAATTCTGTGAAAAACAATCAAAAATCAATCTTTATTTCTCTGGAGCAAAAAATATAGGAAATATCGGGATTTTGGAAACTTTATAGGGATATAGGGGGAGCGGGTCAAAAAATATAGGAAATATAGGAATTATAGGGCCGCTTTTAGACATGCATATAGGCTATGTCTGTAGTAGGTCTATCTGTCTGTCTGCCCTTATTCTTAAAGATCACAGGGCATACAGCCTTAAAATTTGGTGGGTTGCCTGTTTACTGTAACTGGCTTGACTGGAGTTGAAGTCAGAACAAGTTTGTATTTCCAGGGTTGCTACCTACTCCTGAAGCTTGGAGATAACACAAATAAAATTGTGGGTCGGGATTGATACACTGTCATTACAGCCTTGCAAATTTGGTGGGTGGGTTGTTGTAAACCAGGGTGAGCCAGAACAAATTTTAGGGGGCGCGCGCGTGGGCGCTATAATGTGATGAAAGTGGATAATCGGTTTAAAAACGGGTAATTGCCTAGTTGGCTTAGTTTATGTACAACACTGTAGGATGCCCCTCGGGCTTAGCTCATGTGAAAAAGAATTAACATTTTTGCTCTTCTCTTTCTCAAAATAGATTATTTTCAAATATAAATTTAATAAATACTTTCAAATTAATGTTTTCATCAGGGGTCCACACCAAAAAAAACCATGTGATTAGGAGTAGTGAAGGAAGGCATTTTTATATCAGACAACCAAATTAGTTCTCATATTAGACAACCAAATATGTACTCAAAAGCAAGGTTAATTAAGAATGGACTAGGGGGGGAACTCCCATTTTAAATTTGCTTCCAAATCATCAAATTTCCTGGGAAGGAGCTTCCTAGATTCTCAACTTGTTCCCACCATGTTAAGACATAGATAATTCACATCTAAACAATTTTGAGACAATTTTAGTTCATACATACAAGTCCAACAATACAAAAAATTAAAATCAAGAAAAAATCTGGTCACTACTGCTTTGCGATTAGTATTTTCATCTTGTGATGTGCTAAAATACAAAATGTGCAAGCTTACATAAACACAACACATATCCACTGACTCCCCAAACAACATACTCCACAAAACCAGCTTGAAATTTAATCATGGCAGTGCATATGCCTACCTTCAAAATACTCACCGAGCCTCTTACAAAGAAATGAAAAGTAGAACTAATCTTGTGAAAATGTTCACTTAGACAGTGGAATACAATGAATAAATCTAAATATTTAAATCCGCCAACCTGGGGCTAGCCCCGAAGGCTATAGTAGCTGAGTGTCATTTCTATTAAAAAATGATGCAGTCAAATATAGCATATTAGCTCTAATGGATTGCGAGACAAAACGCACTAGGGATTGTCATGAAAATCTGTTCAAATTATTCATTCTTTTGATTTAATAAAAAATATGTTTTCTGAAATTTTTCACAGGGGTAGGGTGCTTGAAATTTTTTGAATTTGTGTTGATTTCTTAATAGAAAAAGGAGAGCAGGAAAACCAAGAAAACAAGAAATTAAGTGCTACATGCCCTATGTCCACACACACACCCATCATGCATGCATGCATGTACACAAATACACACACATTAATACATATTAATCATTTTAATATACCAATATCCATCTACCTCAAATGTGACCCTCATAAAGGAAAGCAACAAGGAAAAAGAATAAGGGGAAGCTGGAAAATTGGGGGGGGGGGAAGTGAGCTCGTAAATTTGGTGCTAAGGTATAAGGATTTAGTTCAACATTTGGGGAGACATAAAGGGAACCAGAGATTTTAGGAAGATATGTTCCCCCATCCTCCCCAGCTTCTTCTGCCTATGATAAAAATATTTCACCATTTACAACCACAATTGCTAATAAAAAAGCTTCATTTCATTGTAAGTATTTACCCAAAGACTGCTATGCAACATACAGCTGAGGAATATTAATGCACCTACCACCTGTCAGACCAATATCTTCAAACTTGTCTATATCAAACAAATAGCAATGGTAAGCAAGTTACTAACCACATATATTCCTCAAAATCCATCAAAACATGTCAGGTTTACAATAAATAGTGGCAGTGATGTCACTGCCACCACTAGCAGTCAGAATAAATAAGGTATATTAATTTTTCCTAGAGGTTTCACACAATGTAACCACCCAAATTATTTTTCAAAAAAAACACATTGAGGTCCCTTGACCGCGAGTGTCGTCTGCCATCGCGGTTTGTGAATGGGGCCAAAAGTCACATGAGGTCACCAATGTCACATGAGGTCACCAACATGTCACCTCACCCCACCCCGCCCCCTCCTTTCCACCAAGTTACATCATTGTAGCCCTTGCGGAACTCATACGGTATGCAATATATTAATGGTTAACATTTTGACCGGCCAAAGGTCACATGAGGTCACCAAGGTCACATGAGGTCACCAACATGTCACCCTACCCCGCCCCCTCCTTTCCCCCAAGTTACATCAATGCAGCCCTTATGGAACTAATAAGGCTTTTCACACTGAGCCGGTGATCGATCGACTTTTGCGATCGATCGCCATTTTTGAAGACTAGTGCAGCCGTTTTCTGAATACTAGACGCACATGCGCAATAGCGCCTTAGTTACGACGTAAAAGTTTTCCAAAGAAAGGATTTAATGGGCTGCTGCTCTCTCGAAATACTTCTTTTTGAAGCATTTACGGCTGTGGTTGTAGTTGACTTTTTAAATGCCTAGGTACATGGCCATCTTTTAAATGATATGACTTGTCACCTTGGTTTCGTTCCGCACAGAAATTGTGAGTTTTCCGTTCATGAAATTGAACGGACTGAGTAAGGAAATTCAACATGGCGGATAGACTCTTACTTAAGCTCATTTATTGGACAAATGTGTGCTGTTATTTGAGGAAGCACAACAGCGATATGTGTGTCAGAGTTTGTAAAGCATTATAATTAATTTGGTGGCTGGTTTCAAGTCTACAGATAGCGATCGATCGCAAAAGTCGATCGATCACCGGCTCAGTATGAAAAGCCTTATTATATTAAGGGTTAACATTTTGACCACAGACACATACACACACAGACATGCGATCAGAGTAATCCCTATGTGCCTTCTGCAATTCTTGCAGATGACACAAAATGTGGAAGTGAAAATTTATTCTGAATATTTTTTCTTTGCTGGATGATTCCTTTAAAATAAAAAAAAATTGACCCAAAATTGAATGAATACATGTTTTCAAATGATACATTAAAAATTAACATTACTGTTCTAAAAACATTAAGCTAATACCCTCCATTTTGCTATTTTGTTATTATATTTGCCAACATATCAATTTTCTTCTGCTGATAACGAGTACCTCATGACGCAATGGGTTGCATGTGTGTGCATACAATATTTTACAAGCCATAAAACAGAGTACAACAATTGCTTTCAATGTAAATAACCTGACTGATGATCAAATAGGCAGTCAGTTCTGTATGCATAAACCGCAACGTTTAATAAAAGCAATTACCAGTCTCATAAGCGCATGATGTCTAGCACAACTGATCAGGCAGTTGCTTTCATAACACACCAGACTTTTAATTATCTCCTGTTTTATTTAATTCATTTACCCATTTGTTTGTCTTAATGTGCACAACATACAGAAAGCATTCTAGTTTGCCAACAGACTTTTGATGCAATCAATAAGGTATTTTGTTTTCTTGCACGCATATTTAGATTTCTACAACAGCGCTTTTACAAAACCCTAAAAGCTAATAAAATTGTACACAGCATGCTTTTTGTTGACTTTTTGCAGGCCAACTACGCTGTGAGAGGCATTGTTATTTTTCAGTGCATGCTCTTACTAGATCACAATTTACTGTTCGTGCTATCGTATGACAGATTGTGTTATTTTCACAAACGCATATACATTGCTGAAAAAACAAACTGGAGAAACAAAACAACATGCGGAAACAAAGCTTATGGCATAACAGCCTTCTACAGACAATTTTTCGTGTGCATTTCCAACATATTTTCCCATTTATTCATTTACTAACAAACAAAATAGCTCCTCAATCAGTCATGCACAACTTATGTGATATCGCACACCCGAGCTTTTTTATTTTGCGAGGAGCCGGCTAAGCAAAACAGTACGTTTGGATCATTAAAATTTTGGCACGCCACTCACTGACTCATGAATAATTGCATACTTGGTTTAGGGGCTGTGAGGAGGAATGCCATAAACTTGCGATTAAGATGACACTACCTGCTCGATTGTGCTGGCTTAGAGAATGATGACGAAGGGCAACGACACGGCATCGCCGGACGGCAAATGCTCTCCTGGATAATATTTCAATTCATTTAAATGATCTTTGCCATAAAAAAATGACTTTCTGTAGGAGTGTACAACGCAGGTGCAGGTTGCAATGCTCTCGCTCGATCCCCGACGATTCTACTAGGCAAGTGGCAACAAGCTTGCGATCTAAATAGCGCGATAAATGTGTTTGTTATTTCTGAAAACAGACCCACACAGCCATCCAATGTGATAACCATCACAACCAGCATATTTGATTAGAAAGCGTTGAGGTTATTACTTCCCTGATTATCATCTTTCTTCCCCGCTATTTCGGCACAGTCGATTACCATGTTTTATCAGGATGTTGTAACACTATTCATAACACAGGGAAGGAACTATGTTCAAACATGTTCTTTGCAGAGCTCGTATTTATTCTATTCTGAATAGGAAGTGTGAAATAGAACAATCATTGTATGATGTTTTCATATCCCCTGGTAACAGTTTCCCTGTAAAACAAACCTATACATTTCAAAAATATTGAAACTCGACATTGATAGCGAATACTTGCGCTCAGTCAAAATCGGGCGTGGTATATCTTGCTCTACATTTTAGGTAATCTATACTTCCATTTCAGCGCTTGGTATCAGCATACTCTAGAACTAAAAACAAACATTCTAATAATAACACTAAATCTGCTCTCTATGTAGAAATATACCACGCATAACTAACATTGCTGGCCTGATATGAATTAAGCTCAATACATGTAGTTTGTACGAGGCATGCTATTATGAGTCTTGCCATGTAGCCAAGCGTGGGATGTGAAACCACAATATCGCAGACTCTGCTATTAATTACCAATGGTTTTCATTATGGATGTGTGATGTGATTAGCACCTCTCAACAAATGGTTAATTACCATTTATCAAACTTCTTTACCCATTACAGTGTGCTAAAAAGGGCAATTAACATTACTTTCTATACCCTACATGTACACTGCATCATATTTTAAAATTTTGGTGGTGGGTGTTGAGGGACGTGGATGTATTCGAGTAATCTAAATTATTTTCTTTGACATTCAATTCCTTCCTCATCAATCACAGAAAGTGTACATACTCTAAAATCTAATTTAGTCCTGCATCTATAATGGTTTTGTTTTGGAGCAGTTTTGTTTTCTCAGAAATACTACTTCAAACAAGTGTCTTGAAAGTGTTTACTGTAACCTATTTTTCTTAACATCTTCCTCTTTTGTTCTACACTCTGAAAAAATCTAAGAGAAAGGCTGCTAAGACAGACTGGTGGGGACTTAACAAATTGTGTGTGCCAATTACAGTTTTTATCATGCAGATCACAGAGATGTCTACCGAGTTCTCTGTAGTGGGACTCACCTTTTTACACAAGCAAATAACGCGGGCTAAAAAAGGCCTTGCGTGCAACGTGACGGTGATAAAATTAAAATTTGTTTACATGTTCCACCACCGACATTCCACCGAATATCACTATCAGTTATTATCAGTTATTTTTATCAAGATATTGTTGGCTTTTAAAAGTTATTCACCTATTATCTCAGTTCCTCTTCCTATTCATTGTACACCCCGTCCCATTTCAGCCTATGGTAATAAACAAACAAGCGCAAGGCAGGCGGTATGTCAGATATTCGCAAATTGAGAGAAAAGCTTACATTTGTTCATTAACCTTAAAAGCTACGCTGGTGTTTTTCAAAAAATAATATGTTGCATACAATGTAACCAGCCGCGATATTAGCAAAAAAACATGCGCGGTGCCTACTTATGGTGTGTTTACAGTAGTGGTATATTGGATAAAGAAAAAAAACAATTAGATGACAAGAGTCCTTAGGCTCTGTGGATAAAATGCAACTGCCATCACTCAGTTGAGGCTCGCTTGACTAAACAATTTCATTGTGAGAGAAAGGAAAGGGCGGAGGATGTGAGCAAATACATTAGGTGGAATCTTGAAACCCAAATCGTGTAACACTCCATAAAAAATTAATCACACAAACAGTCTTGATAAGACGATCTAAATGGATGGTTGAACTTTACTACTACAACGAACCGCCTCGATTATATATATTTCAACCCGTCTGTTAATACCCAGCAGGGGCAATGTAATCACTAATGCAGTCCCAGCGCTTGACGGGTTAAGATCTGCCTGAGGCTCTCCCCAAGGCAGTGCATGAAGAAGATAAGAGCAACGCTTAATTTGTACAAACAAGATCAATATTATTAACCTACTGTAAATTTGGGTGCGTGTTCAGCATCCGATGTGTAGATATTACCCCAGGCGTCAATTCAGCTCGCATTTCCTTGGCAACCCCGCAAACAAGTCACAATGGAAATTAACAGAGGTGAACCATTCCTCGAGCTCCCGTCTTCTATTAACTCTTTCTATCCACCTAAACATGATATTGAATTGATAGCCGTTAACTACATCGTGTCTCTAAAGTATAAAATGTTGATTTTTACTCCTCTATTCTTTTTCTTTCTCTCTGGCAGCACCATCGATATTAAATTGTCATTTTGGGTGAACTCAGTCAAGATTTGGTTAAGTTTTATTACCTTACGAGTAGGGAGATCCTGGAAAATTAAATCGGGAAATCTGTATACGTGCCCGGGTAAATATGTGTGAATTTGAATGTTTCAAGGAGAGTCTTAGAGTGAAAAAGTACGTGCCGCGTCATTTAAAATTCAAACTGCTACTGTATCAATTATTTCAACATTCTTATAACGAGAACATGTTTCCTACATTCCTCACAAGGATTACGTTGCGTTAAGATGGCGGATTCGTCCTGAAGGCACAAAACAGAATCAAAAACATATGACATGCTCCATATCCTGTTCTCGTAGAAAAAAAAATATGATCCCATCTCCTGGTTGTGACAACCAAGATTAAACTAGTGTTACTTTTCACAAAAATTTGGACCACTTCAAGGATGAACTTTTGAGTAACACCAACAAAACAAATCTGATCATTCTAATTTGCAGACTTTCCACTTTGTAAATTTTTTTTTTTTATTAGTTTGCAGGGTTGTCACTTAACTATCCACTAAATATTTTTTTTTAAATCGCTTACTGTGATTGATGATTATCTATGCAGTAATCAGTTTGTCCTTGTGTTGTAGGTAATTACACGTATAGGTGTCGTTCCGACGGCTGGCAGCTGTTTCGGAAAGTGTAGCGTTACCAACGAAAAATTCTTTAATCCTAGTTAGCGCCTCTAATACAACGAATCGCCACTGTCCACACGGAACTTACAACGATATCTTCCAAAGTTACCAGGAGCGGCCTTCATCCGGGCATGTTGGTAAATAGCGGAAGTCAAGCGTGCCGGCTCGCGCTGACCTGACAGTTAAATGCTTGAAACCCCGGGAAACTCAACCATTGTAAAAAAGCTGCCAAAATGGACATGTCCGCAAGCAGGATGTGTGTTTAAAGGAATATTTGGCTTCTTTTTTTCGTTATTACTCATCGACATAGGATTTGGCAGTATACGTGTTTATGCCGAGGTGAATTCCCCCAGACCCAATGTCCCTGAGAAGCGATCACAGCCCCAACATGCCATCATCAAAAACAAAGGTCATGCTCAGCAAACGAAAGTGTGGTTTCCTCGGTATCAGTAAGTAGCAGTGGCCCCGGTTTATAACTACGGCATCATTTTTGCTGGTCTTTGCTCTGCTGTGCATTAAAAATTCATCCGATTGGACTCCACTTAAGATCATAATAATACATTATAAAAGTTCTAATCTCGCACAAGTAACAATGAATATGTATCGATTAGATGAATACCGATCAATAATTTCTCTCTCAAGTAACACAATTTGTTGGGGGATTTACTTTTTCACACCAACTACGCCGGGGGTGCATAGCCAACACGGGACAAGAGGCTGCGTGTCAACGGGCACGTGATCGCGAAAAGGGACAATCCCTATTTGAGTTGTCTTCAACTTAATTTTATCTTGCACGGTGGGTTCATCCACATCTCTCTCGGACCAGATTTGGGTTCCGTTCTCTTGTTTTTCGGGGCTGTACTACTAGATGATTATGCCAATTATCAAATAAAAGCTAATAAATTGGAAAAATGACAGTAAACTGTACTATCAGGACAAGCACAAGAACCAGCTGGGGTCAAGTGAGCTGAACACCACGAACTAAAAAATGGCGTTCGTTTAGGGATGGGACAATTCTGTCGTAGACTTTTTTGTGGCACGACTTCCCTCCCGTTCGTTTCTATTATGTATCCACCTACGAATAGTTGACCCGGGATGTTGTGTACGAGGTCACGATGAGGTCACCCCTAACATCGACGTCGTGAGTAAGCACAGGTTAATCACGGCACTTACCAACGGGACAATCTCTCGCAAGTAGCTCGCTACTTTTAAGATTCTTAAAAGAAATCGTCGTTGTTTGTTAACTCGTTCGTTAGCATACACATGCAGGTTTTTCAGATCTGGTCCATCTACTCACGTAGTGTAACTAATCGGATGTGCTTACCAAACCGATCTTACCAACGACGAGACACGATCGTCTGGAACACGCCGATAATGCCTGAGACTCGTTGCCCATGCACTTTGTCAATTTTTACTATTCTGTCATTGTGGATGGTAGGAATTTGACATTGATAAATGAGGAGCAGATAACATCACGTAAAGAGACACTTGGCCACATTTGAAAAACAGTGGGCCCTCAAGATTGTTCAAACAAATCGCTATGTTTGCTTGATTGTAAGGCTTTTATATACAAATTCTATGCCCTCACCCCGAAATGCTAAAGAAAAATCAGTTTCCTTATTGTGTAAACAGAACAATCTGTTTTAATGTTAACGCGCCACGGCGCGCTAAATTCATTGCAGGACGAGAAAATTGGGCGTGTAACTACAAGAACGCACGCCGAGGCAGGTTTTCCCACACTATGCGACATGTTGGATTAGGTCTATAACTTTGGTGGGTTTTTAAATCAGTGACGTACGAGTAAAAAATATTGCATGTAATATACGACCATAGTGTGATTAAAGTTATTATTATGGATAAACTAAAAGTGTCGGCCCTACCAAATACCTGGATGTCTTTATCCTCTATCAATGTCCTTACTTATGTTATGGGGTATGTTATTTTTATGTGTAAAATATATCCTGTTTCTTACCAATGTGCCTAGGACTATCATTTTGAGAGCAAATGAAGAAAACATTTGCTATATTTTGTAAACAAATGATGCCAGTGCCATCTTTAATATGATCTGATGATGGAATAAAAACCAAATCAAGATTTGAAGCAAGTAATCAATGGGCTTGTTTGCAGCGTGCACGATCTGCAGTACGGTATTGTTATTTAAATTCAACAAATTCCCGTCGACTGCTCGAAATAGAAGTCATTGGTATTCAATACGAGTTCAATGTACACCCACAAGATTTTACGAGTAGGGCCAGACATTTTAAAATCTGATGCTCACATATACGCTTTATTGTCAAAAACGCCTTGAACACAGTTTAGTACTCAAGACTGTTACATTTATAAGCCATGGAATAACTTAAAATATAGACTTCAAGACTTTTGCTACACTACATTGTTCGACTATAGAAATATTTCGGGATCTCACACACTTACTGTATAAGGACATTCTTGGATACGTCTTCAAAATTACGACGTTATTTAACATGTGTATTTTCTCTTATGTCATCCAAGATATTGAAACACAAATTGGGAGCCGACGTTGATTTCTTTCTAAACACATATCTTTTTAACAGTAATGGGATTCGTAATGGACAGTGGTTGAATTTTGACTTATGCCTATGAAAAAAAGTATTGATGACATAGCCAAAAGGTTAATGTGAGCTGGTCTAAGAAACAATTCATGTTAGGTCAAGAAGTGAAGCACATAAATTGGGTTAATAAATTGCCTTAATCTACACGGAGACTCGCTCATAGGAACAAATGGAGACGCTCACAGCACCGTCATGCGGCCAAGCTCTTGCAACGCCGAAAACGCAACCTGGTTCGATATGCTCGAGCTGTTCAAATCAATGGACTCACACTGTGCTCGATCTCTACGGTGTTATTCATCTCAGAATCCGATCACTACCAGCTTTTATACCGGAGAATCTCTGGATTGCTAATAATTAACATACATATTTCAATAGAACCAATTGACATGCAGCTTCTAATATTAAGCTCTATCACGCTTCAGCCCTATCACTAAATCTTACTCATGTTGGTGTTAGCTCGATAAAAAGATGAACCTGAAAAATATTGTTTTTGTGCGACAATCCTAAAAACAGGTGTTTCACAAACCACCATCATGTCATGTTCATAGTGATATAGGAAAATTTAAAACAGGCTTTTCGAATTTTGGGGATGATCTAGTAAAATCCTACTGATATTTTGGTCTATATATGTTTGATAATTTCAAAAAATATATACCAATTGGTTAAAAAGCTTGAATATCGTCTGGGTTTTTATTGTTAGACTGCTTTCTTAATGAGCAAGATGAGCATTTAAATGAAACTAATCGTTATAGGCTATGTCTGTCTGTATATTTTCTGTCTGTGCTATGCCCGCTAGTCTTAAAGATCAAAGGGCATACGCCAGCCTTAAAACTTGGATAGGTGGACTGTTAAAATGCTTGACTGGAGTTGATGTTGGAAAACAACGTTTGTATTTCCAGTGTTTGTACTTATCCTGAATTGAAAGCTGGATAATCACAAAACACTTGTTGTCGGATATCACTGTAACAGCCTTAAATTGGTGGGTGGGGTGTAACCAGGGTGTGAGTCCAGAACAGCAAATTGCATTTTAGGGGGCGATAATAATTTGGAAAACGCGGCTATCGGTAAAATGCAGGGTGAATGCCTAGTTGGATTTTTTAATGTTACAAACACTGTAGGTTGCCTGCCTGCTTGAGCCTCATGTGAGAAAGAATTAAATTTTTGACTTCTTCTCTTGTTCTCAAAATAGATTATTTTCAAATATAAACTGTTATAAATTACTTTTCAAAGTTAATGTTGTCATCAGGGGTCCACACCAAAAAAACCATTGCTGAATGTTATTAAAAAGAGTGAGGAATGGAGGCATTAATCAGACAGCCAAATTAGTTCTCATATTAGGACAACCATACAATGTATCAAAATGCAAGGTAAGTAAGAATGGACTAGAGGGGGGGGAGTTGGAGCGGTTGGATAACTCCCTATTTTTTACATGTTACCAAATCAATCAATATTTCCTGGGAAGGAGTTTCCTAGATTCCCAACTTGTTCCCACCATTTTAAGACTAGATAATCACTATTCTAAACCATTGTTGAGACAATTTAGGTTTCATACATACAAGTCCAAACATACAAAAACTTTAAAATCAAGAAAAAATTTGGTCATCTAATGATTTGCGATTACGTATTTTTCATGTGTGATGTGCTAAAATATCAACTTGTGCAAGCTTAACCACTAAACATCCACCCACCATCTCCACTGACTCCCGAATACAACATACTACAACAAAACCAGCTTGAAAATTTAATCGATGGACAGTGCAATATGGCCTACCTTCAAAATACTCACCGAGCCTCTTATCAAAAGAAATGAAAAGTAGAAACTAATTTTGTGGATAAAATGTTCACTATAGAAGTGCGAAGTACAATGAATTAAATCTAATATTAAATCCGCCAGAACCTGGCTAGCCCGTAAGGCTAAGTATGCTGAGTTGTCATGCTATTAAGAAATGATTGCAGTCAATAATATAGCATATTAGCTCTAATGGATTGCGAGACAAAACACGCAATAGGGAGTGGCATGAAAATCTGTTCAAATTATTCATTCTTTGATTAATAAAAAATATGTTTCTGAAATTTTTCATCAGGGGTAGGGTGATTGAAATTTTTTGAATTTGTCGTTGATTTCTTAATAGAAAAAGGTAGGCAGGAAAACCAAGAAAACAAGAAATTAAGTGCTACATGCCCTATGTCCACACACACACCTTCATGCTGATGCATGTACATCAAATACACACACTATTAAATACATATTAATCATTTTAATATACCAATATCCATCTACCTCAATGTGAACACCTAATAAGGAAAGCAACAAGAAAAAGATTAGTAGGGCGATAGCTGGATAAATGTGGGGGGGGGGAAGCTAGTAGGCTCGTTAAATTTGGTGCTACAGGTTATATAAGAGATTTAGTTGAACATTTGGGAAGGGGATTCATAAAGGGAACGCAGAGATTTTAGAAGATAATGCTTCACCCGCATCTCCCCAGCTTCTTCTGCTATGATAAAAATTATTTCACCCATTACAACCAATCAATTTGTGCTAATAAAAAAGATTCATTCATGTAGTATTACCCGAAAGACGCATGGCAAACATACAGCTTGGGAATATCTAATTGTCCACACTCACGCCACCTGTCAGACGATATTTTAAACTTTATTATCAAACAAGTAATAGGCAATGGTAAGCAAGTTACTAACCACAATATCTCAAAATTCCATCAAAACATGTAAGGTTTACAGTAAATGAGTGCAGTGAGTGTCACTGCCACCACTAGCAGTCAGAATAAATAAGGTATATTAAAATATCATTAAAAAAAACTAAAAAATCAATAAAACTCAAAAACTTAAAAAACATTTAAAAAAAACATTGCGGTCACCTTGGAAAGCGCGTGTCGTCTGCCATGCGCAGAGTTTGTGAATTGGGGGACAAAGGTCACATGAGGTCAGCCAATGTCACATGAGGTCATCCAAAACATGTGTTCACCATCACGCACCCCGCCCCCCTCCTTTCCACCAAGTTACATCATGATCCCTGGCGGATCCTCATACCGGTATGCAATATATTAGATGGTTGCATTAGTGAACGGCACAAAGGTCTCATGTGAGGGGTCACCAAGGTCACATGAGGTCACCAACATGTCAACCCTACCCCGCCCCCTCCTTTCCCCAAGTTACATTAAGCAGCGCCTTATGGAACTAATAAGTCTTTTCAACACTTGAGCCGGTGATCGACTCGATTTTGCAATGATCGCCATTTTGAAGACTAGGCAGCCGGTTTCGAATACGCACATAGCGCACTAGCTGCACCTAGTATACGACGTAAAAGCTGTCCAAAGGGAAAGGATTTGAATGGGCTGCTGCACCTCCGAAATATTCTTTTGAAGCATTTACGGCCGTGGCTTGTAGTTGACTTTTTAAATGCATATGGCTAACTATATGGCAAGTCTTTTAAATGATATGATCTTGTCACTTGGTTCGTTACGGCACAGAGAATTGGGAGTTTCTTCCAGTATATGAAAGTTGAACGGACCGAGTGACGGATTCAGCATGCGGATTAGAACTCTTACTTAAGCTCATTTATTGGCACGAATGCGTGCTGTTATTTGAGGAAACACAGCAGCGATGTGTAGTATACCCTGTTTTTTTTTTTTTTTTTTTTTTTTTTTATCCACCCCACTTACGTTGTATCCCAATAACTAGCAGACATGTCAGTTATTTCTGGGGTCGTAATTTGTATAATGAAGAATATATATCATAAATATAATTTGTGTGCGTTACTCGTCCGTTGACACCGTCTACAGATTGTGGTTGATCGCGTATCACTACCACAAACAAGTTCCCCTCGACCCCCTCGCCATTTCGCCCTCACGATCACGGCATTTTTTTGTGCTTTCTCAAGCTTTCCACCGACAAAGGCCTTTTCCCCCACCCTCCTCCCTCACTTTATAATTATGGGTTTAACATTTTGACCTGTCGCACAAGGAACACATACCAGACAGCAAGACATACGATCAGCGAGTAATGCCCGAGTTGCGTCTGCAGATTCTTGCAGACCTGAACAAATAATTGTGGATAGTTGTAAAATTTATTATGATATTTTTCTTGCCGGATGATTCCGTTGTAAAATACAAACAAAACACATTGACGCCCACAACAATAAATATAGCAAATAGTTGAATACATTGTTTTCAACATGATACATACTAATTATTAAACATCTTACTGTCTAAAAACATTAGCTAAATACCCCTTCCATTTGCTATTTTGTTATTCTTATATGTGCCAATTCATATCAAATTTCTTCTGCTTGACTAACGAGTACAACAGAACCCGCAAGGGTTCTGCGAAGTGTGTCGCATTACAATATTTACGAGCTCAATAAAACATGAGTTAAACACAGTTGCATTTCAATGTAAATAAACCCGGACTGCAGTTTGATCAAATATGGCAGTCGAGTTCTGGATAATGCATGTATAACCGCACAACGTTTAATAAAACGCAATACCAGTCTCATAAGCGCTGAGGCTAGCACATCAATGATCATGGCTAGTTGCTTTTACGAATAACACATACGGATCTTTTAATTATCTCACCTGTTTTTATTTAATTCCATTACCCCATTTGTTTAGTCTTAATCGTGCACCACAACCATACCCGAAAGATTCTGAGTTTGCCAACAGAGGCTTTTGTTGCAATGCAAAAGTGTATTTTGTTTTCGTGCCACGCAGATTTAGGATTTCTACACAGCGCCTTTTCAAAACCCTAAAAGGGATTAATAACAATTGTACACAGCAGCGTCTTGTTTGACTTTTATGCAGGCCAACTACGCTGTGAGAGGCATTGTTATTTTTAAGTTGCATTGCTGTATTACTAGATTCATAATTTAACTGTTTTACTGTTCGTGCTATCGTATGACAGATTGTGTCTGTTATTTTCACAAACGCATATACATTGCTGAAATAAAACCAAAATGGAGAAACAAGAACAACATGCGGAAACCAAAGGTATGGCATGATCGCTTCTACTGAACATTTTTTCGTGTGCATTTCCAACATATTTTCCATTACCATTTATTCATTTACTAATCCAAACAAAATAGCTCCTCAATCAGTCATGCACAACTTATGTGACACGCCACACCCGAGCTTTTTATTTTCGAGGGAGCCGGCTAAGCAAATACAGGTACGTTTGGCTCAGTATAAATTTTGGCACGACGCCCTACTGCATCATGAATATATGCTACTTGGTTTTAGGGGATTATGTGAGAGGAATGCCAATAGAACTGCGAGTTAAGATGACACTTACTCTGCTCGGATGTGCTGGCTTTAGAGAATGAGGACTGAAGGGCAACTGACACACAGGCACGCCGGACGGCAAAGTCTCCCTGGATACATTATACCAACTTCATTTTAAGATGATCTGCCATAAAAAATGACCATTCTTTAGGAGTGGACAACGCAAGGTGCTAGGTTATGCAATGCTCTCGGCCTCGCGATCCTCCGACGATTCTACTAGGCATAGTCGGCAACAAGCTTGCGATCCTTTAAAAATCAGCGCGATAAATGGTTGTTATTTCTGGAAAACCAGACCCACAACAGACCATCCAATTTGTGTCACATAACCATCACAACCAGCATATTTGATTGCAATACCGTTGAGGTTATTACTTCCCTGATTATCATCTTTCTTCCCCGCTATTTCGGCACAGCTCGATTACCATGTTTTATCAGGAGTGTTTGTAACATCATATTCATAACACAGGGAAAGGAATACTATGTTCAAACATGTTCTTTACGCTAGAGCTCGTATTAGTCTATTATCTGAATAGGGTAGTGTGAAATAGTAACAATCAATTGTATGCATGTTTCATATCCCCTGGTAACCAGCTTTCCCTGTAAAAACAAAACGATATACATTTCAAAAATATTGAAACTCGCATTATAGCGAAATACTTGTGCTCAGTCAAATCGTACTGGGCTAGGTGGGTATATCTGCTCTACATTGCTGGGAAATCTTATACTTCAATTTCATTGCGCTTGGTCATCAGCATACTCTACGAACTAAAAAACCAAATAAATTCTAATAATAACATAAAACTAAATCTGCTCTCTATGTAGAAATATACCACGCATAACTAATAACAGGCTGGCCTTGAATGAAATTTAATGCTCAGATACATCTGTTAGTTTGTACGAGGCATGCTCCTATGAGTCTGCCCAGTGCCAACGCGTTGGGATGTGTGAAAACCACAATCTATCGCAAGACTTCTGCCTATTAATACCAATGGTTTTCATTAGGATGAGGTGAGTTGATTAGCACCTCTCAAACAATATGGTTATATTACCATTTATCAAACTTCTTTACCCTTTACAGGTGCCCTAATATAAAAGGCAATAAACATTACTTTCGTATACCCTAAAGGTACACTGCCATCTAGTTTTAAAATTTTGGTGGTGGGTGTTGATGGGACGGGATTATTCGAGCTATCTAAATTGTATTTTCTTTGACATTCAATTCCTTCTCATGCAATCAACAGAAAGTGTACATACTCTAAAATCTAATTTAGTCCTGCATCTATAATGGTTTTGTTGTGGGACGCGGTTTTGCTTCTCAGAAATTACGACTTCAAAACAAGTGTCTTTGAATAGTGTTCTACTGTAACCTTATTTTTCTTACATCTTCCTCTTTTGTTCTTACACCTCTGAAAATATCTAACGAGAAAGGCTGCTAAGACAGACTGGTGGGGACTAACAAATTTATTGGTGTGCCCAATTAAAGTTGTTTATTCATGACCAGATCCACAGATTGATGTCACCGACGTTTCTTTAGTGGACTCCACCTTTTGTTTACACAAGCAAATAACGGACGTTGCTAAAAAAGGCCACTTGCGTGCACGATTGACGGTGATAAAATTAAAATTTGTTTACATGGTTTCCACCACCGACATTACACCGAATATCAACTTATCAAGTTATTATCAGTTATTTACTCAAGAATTTATGTTGGCTTTTCTTTTAAAAGTTAGTTCACCTATTATCTCCAGTTCCGCTTCCATTCTTGTTATACCCCTCCCATTTCAGCCTATGGTAATACACATGGTAATCCTCGTGTTAACCAGGTGAACGCCATTCAGCAGTCCAGAAGCAAAAGTAAATAAGCTCTGAATGCCTGTGCTTCGTTTCGGTATTAGTCTCGGATTTGCTTGTAAGTAGTCCTCCTATCGAGCACTGCCCATGTTGAACAATTAAAGGTATGCGTTACTTTAAAGTGAGCTGGTAAATGTTTTTTCGTTCCTGATTTTTTTAGGCACACCATGATGTTATGTGAACTTTCATTGTCTTAATGTAAAAAATAATCACAATGAAGTTCATAACAAAATGCATGTAAACACATTTCATAATACAAAGAGACTTTACAGGTTTTACCTCCACCATAGCATTCCAATCATGGAATGTTACTGCCCTGAGAAAGTTGGTATTTTTGTAGTGAGAACAAGCTGCTATCCTTACCCCACCAGCAATGGATTTTTATGCAGGAGTGCCAACCAGCAGTGCGGCCGCTTCAGCACAGACCTCTTTCTGGGGGGCAAAGTGAGACTTTAACAATTTGGCCCAAAATGCTGATTGTCACCCATATAGGGGATTTTTAGGCCCCAACCCCAAAATCGCCGAATTTTTGTCACAAATCCCCTCATTTTTCTTTTGGCCGCGGGGGTGGTGGGGGTGGGGTCCGGGACGGACTAGGGGGCCAGGAAAAACATTTCCACCCCCCCCCCGGCGCCGCAACCAGCAACATGTTATGAATGGCATAGGGCTTGAAAGATGGAAGAGCTTTAAGTACAAGCTTGCATTTCGTTATTGAAAAGACAACATGACACGTAAATATGCTACTTGGCACCGCAGATCCTGTAGGCAGATAGTGTTCAGAAGGTTAAAACGAGACTGAGCAAGTCCTGCGGGGCGCTTGGTTTGTGCAATACGTAACCCGGAAATATATTCTTGTATTTAATTTTTAAAAACCAACAAGAAATTCAGAATACTTTGCTGCAGGTTGCAGCCAACACCCTCAAGTCACAGGAACTCATCTGAACAAGAGTATTACTGTTACTCTTTACACAAAGTGACCATAGAGACTTAAAATAAGGACCAATCAATCCTGCAGTTACTGTCATCTGCCAGCAAAGCTTGCACAGCACCGATCATGTTTGTTGCTTTATGGGTTAAGTTAAGTAATTAGGCTCTATACTATTAAATGAATCCATATGTCTCATGGAACCAAGCCTATTAGAAAACAAAGAAGTAGGGAGTGTGTGTGAAACCAGCTAACTTTATGAATGGGTGACCAGAGATATTCCAATTAATTGCATTTACTTAAGTCTGTTAGTAGTGACATAATAGTGGAGAAAATTTGATTTGGCTATTCACATACTGTTTTGCATACAATTTACAAGTTCTTAGTGATCACTGATAACAGTCACCTGGTTCCAGTCACTATACACCATTGAAACTGGGGGGGGGGGGGTCCACTACGGAAATCATTCCCACAGATTTTTAATGAAAATTGATCACACACGGGTAGGGCAACAATTGAGACAAGAACCAATTGAGCCAATAAGATAGGATCCCACAAAGAAACCTAAAAATAGGGCCCAAACACAATTTTCAAATTTGGAATAGAGGGAACCCAAATTAACACGGCTTTGTTTCCACAACATGTATCTTATTGTAGAATGAAAAAAGTTGTGTACAATCTACCGATTTGAATGAAAATGATGTCATTTTTAATATATATATTTTGTATGTAGGCATTGTTTGCCGTGTAACTTTCTCATTGGTTTGTACAGTGACAGGATGGGATATATGGCAAAAGCAAAGTGATGATCATTATTCAGGCATAGAGAGGGTAACTGGAATTTTATATTATTATTTATGTTTAATTTACACAAATGTGTAAATACTTAAAACAGCGAAACACTATTCACTAATTACTTGTTTTTTAATAATATTCTTTAATGATACTCCAACATAATTATCTAATTCGTAGGTCGAGGGATTTTATATTTTTCATGAATGAGAGTGTATCAAAGCTACAAAACTAAAAATACAAAAAATATGAGTCGGGAACAAGTAAATCATTAGTCATAAATAGTGGCAAAATGTCGTTTGCAGTCCCACGGAGCTTCCCTTGTCCACTTAAGTGTTAAAATGGAGCGGGGGGGAAAGTCATTGTACAAACAAAAACAAATCAAGCCATTCTCCTACATAAACAATTGTTTTTTATCTGACTACAGGTTCTTTCAGATAACGATGGTTATGATTGACAGGCCTAAGTGAATAGGAAAGAAAAACAGGATATGAGAATACCCTGCAAACTAGGTGCTGATGGATGCCTGTGATTTAAATGGACTAGGGGACGGCTCAACAAACTACGCCTGCAGACTACAGTAACTCTTTCAACCCCATGGCAGATTTGTTATGGGTTATAACCCATATACACACCCATGAAATATCATGAACATAATCATTTGCTATTTCACGGCTGATTCCAGTTTACATAGTGCTATTCCCTTGGGAAATAGTTCGAAACTGTTTCCTACAAACCTCTGTCCCCCACAGTGAGTTGTAGGTTAATGAACACAAAATACTATATGGTTAAACAGGGGACTTAGAGCCACTATTTTCCTCTTGTGGTACTGGCTAAGACAGTTTCGAACTGTTTCCCTACAACCTCACGTCCCCAGAGTCACAGTGAGGGTGCAATGAAACAAAACTATATGGTTTAAAATGGTGGCGCATAGGAGCCACTATTTTCAGAGTTTGGTACTGGCTAAGCCATACCTCATCCCTCGGTGTTCGCGGGGTGTATAGATACAATAGCCCAAGTAGCCTCGGGGAAAAACAAATGCTTCACTATCCCCTAACCATGTAGTATTTATGTGTATATAGGTCAGTGTTTTTGAGAGGGCTTCCACACAGACAATATTGTATGGGCAGCCATTCTCATTGAACCACTGACCTAAGACTAGGCTTGTGTTGACTCATGTGAATGCATTTTTCATGTTGATTATTAACATGGTAGTGGAAAATCCCAAAAACATTAATTTTTTTGGACAAAAAATTGAATTAAATTTCCCACGACTATAGTCGCAGGACCAAAAGGGTAACTGGGCTATCCATCAAAGGATATTGTTATTTGTTGGTTAAAACCAAGAAAATAGTGCAGATGATTTCACTTGGTTGTTTGGGCAAAATGCGAACTTCTGAAATGAGAGTAGTGTCTTTAGTTGAAGTGTTGAGTAGAAAGGTGGCAGGTGGCTGGCGTAGCTGTCCATTTCTCCAAAGCGGAGTCGGGTTGTTCGACCTAGTTGAGCAGTGTCGCATGTGAATTTGGTTACTAGTCCAATCCCCGACCGGTCCCCAACTGGGAGGACTTTGGGGTGGGGGGTCGGTGGGGTGCCGAGGGACCTTTAATAAGCCTGTATAAAAAATAGGAGGATGTTTTGTAGAATTTCTTTTGCAATTCCCCAGGGTGCTCCCAATGCCTTTTTCACTCTAGCTGGGTACACTACTGGTGAACTCCCAATCCTCGGCAGGTTTTCTATGATTACTTTGAGTTTTCCTCTGAGTTAGAGTCAGGACCCATCCGATAAATCTTACCCTCTGTTCGTTCTAGGGTGCCATATTTACGCATTAATAGCAAATAAATTGTTTCTGCCTGGCACACTGATGAATAGAACACACCATTAAATATCAGAGGGGGCCAATGAGTATTCGATCTTTTGGTGTTCCTTTGACAGCAAGGTTTTGTTTTTTAATTTCCAATTTATAAAATATTTTTTTTCAGAATTGGGTTGGAGGTGGGGAGAGTGTGTTCTTACTTTTAAAACTTGTTCAGTGGCCATTTTTCATATTGACCCCCCTTGATATCTATAAGGGTAACCACATACTAAACACCCTGTATAATCGAGGGTAGTGTGTTGGATAAAGTGATCGGATTGTAGTCCCAAATCGAGCAAGAAAAAAGTACACATTTATGGTCAGTGAAAGAGTAGAACTTTGGCAACCAATAGAGACCATTTGCATGATCCCCAGAATGCATCTCTATTGTGCCCATTTACATCCGTGAACTTGTACCACAGATCATGTTTACAAAAAAAATTGTTGTTCGTTGGCGTCGCCGAAATACCTTTTCACGTGAAGTAAATCTACAAAAACGGTTTTATTTATTAGAAGATTTTAGAATTAAAAAGAATTTTTAGAAAGAATCTCCGCACGGAACACAAAAAAACAATCGAGTGGCACCTGGTGTCGAAATTCCCGACCAAAAACGTGTTTAGATAGTTTCGATGTAACTGTGCCCTACACTGATCAACGCTTGGGCCGCGACGATTACACAAATATATTAGTGACAGAAGTGTCACAGATAAGGTTAAAGTTTTTGTGGTATGGTCTCATTACGCTCTAAAAACCGTATGTGTTCGACGACTTGGGCTGTGGTACAATGTCCGGATGGAAATGGCGCACATACGAGATGCATTTCGGGGATCGTGCAACTTAATGGTTCTATATGCATCCAGGATTTCTGTTAACAGCATGATTAAGGCCTGTATTGTGATTTGATTGTGTACCTTTTGGACGTCGGTTTACTGTACAATAGGAGGCAATGCACATTTATCAATTGTACCACTTTTCAATTTGACTCTGTGCAAACTCACAGCCACGATTCACAATATGTTGCCCAAGTTCATTAAAAGACCACTATCAGTGATTTGCTAATATCCAGCAAATTGAAAACAAAAAAAAAATCATTCAAAATCAGATTTTTGCATGTATGCTAACAAATACAGGTTACTCCCAGACATACCTGCAAATGATTATGTACCAGAGTCAACCTAATAAGGACAGAATCGGAGATTTTAGTCATTACTGTCGTTCGGACACTTACTACAACACGTAAATTGATGAGAATCGATTATGGGAACACTGCCGTTTTTTCCTTTTCTGTCCTTTCTAAGTCTGTGGAAAAGGTAAACTATGAGAATTCTGCAAGACTTATCCTTTACTTTGAAGCTTTATGCCCTGCCAAATTTCAAATATTTTTCAAATCACTGATAGTGTCTTTAATTGATTCAAAAGGGGTTTGATTGCTTAGAGTAATCTTCAAATGAGCTCCAATCATGGATTGATGTCTCAGGTTGTGGCAGAACCAAATTATGAAGTGTATGGAATTGTTTTTACTATTTTACATGTGTGGAGGTACCCGACAACACAACTTTGGTTTGCATATTGGTGTGATTGAAGAGCAATGAACTGCTTGATAGGCTTTGGAATCGAATTTTTTTGTGTATATATAAAGGAGGCTTTGGCAACTTATATTTTTTGTCACCACTTTAAGGAAAAGCAGCCGATACTGTGATGAGAAAAAAATATGGAAATGATTTGTTTTAGGTTTATAATATCATAAAGAGAGCGTAATGTCAAATCAATAACTAGTTAAAAACCCATGTCAAAGAGGGAAAAAATTGAAGTATTTGAGAAACGTCATACTGTCTCCCGTCCACAAATAGGACTACAGCGATGGAGTCTGACAAAATCTACACTAAACAGCGGATGGGTTATACCCCAGTAACATAATAAGCAACAGATCAATCTTTATCTGTTTGTGGTCTAACTGTACAGGTCATAGGTGTGCACAAATTATGCTTATAAAGCTGGGATATTTCACAGGGACAAGGATTTTTTTTTTTTTTGCTTATCTAAAGTGAGTTCTGATACCGCACCCATATAGAAAATTACAGAATCAAATAACAAAAGTGGGTGACCTCAATTATTGTTGATAAATTCTGGATGTAATAATTCACAGGGGAAAGGATTTGTTTTTTTTTTTAATCTCAAGTTGGAATTCATGATTACCAGCATACAGCAGAAATTATCAGAATCAAATAAAAAGTTGGTTGTTCATCCTTTAAGACACGGTGATTTTCAGGCCAACCACTGACCGGCTTATGTTTGCACATCCATGACAAATTGCAAATGGCTGCGGCCCGCATGCCGAGTTTTAGTGCCCATCTCTCTGTCAGATCGGAGTTTGGGCCAGGACCCCTTCATAGAGTGTTGATGTGGGGGGTCGCCACTCTAACCGCACAGCGAGTCTGTGATTGCATTCCCAGCATATGCTGGTACCCATGTTTTATACTCTGGGTTTGGGGGAGAGAGGCAAGCGAGGTGCTGGTAAAGTGCCTAGGCCTAAGTGCACAACACAATGGCGACAGCGGGGCTCGAACCCACAACCCTTTATGCTGATGAGGTCCTGTCCGAAACGCTGATCCACACTGCCCCATGCCACGCTAGTAGCAAAAATACCTAAAAATACATATTTTGTGATTTTTTTTGGATTGTTTGTTTGGATTGAAAATCGCTTTGGCTTATTCCCTTTATGGCCTTTGAAACTGAATTTGTGCCAAAGCAGGAGGTTAGAGGTTATGGAACTAAAGAAGAAATGAATTATTTCCCCAGTATTTGTATACTATGTCAGTGGTTTTTGAGATGGCTTCCCAAATGACCAAATGGGCAGCCATTCTCATGAACCACTGACCTAAGACTAGGCTTGTTTGGACTCATTTGAATGCATTTTTCATGCTGATTCTTAACATGGTCATGAAAATCCCAAAATTTAATTTTCTTTTGGACAAAAATTGAATAAATTTCCCACTGACTATAGTCGCAGGACCAAAAGGGTTAACCTGGGCTATCCATCAAAGGATATTGTTATCTTGTTATCTTGTTTGTTAATAACCCAAGAAATAGTGCAAGATGATTCACTTGTTTTCTTGGGCAAAATGCAACTTCTGAAAATGAGTAGTGTCTCTTAGTTGAATTGTTGAGAGAAAGGTGGGCAGGCTGGCGTAGCTGTCCATTTCTCCAAAGCGACCGGGTTGGTTGACCTAGTTGAGCCAGTTTCGCATGTGAATTTGGTTACTGATCCATCCCCAGACGGTACCCAAACTGGGAGGACTTTGGGGTGGGGTCAGGGTGTCGAGGACCTTTAATAAGTACATGTAATAAAAATAGGCTGATTTTGTATAATTTTTTTGCAATTCCCCAGGGGGCTCCCAATGCCTTTTCACTCTAGCTGGGTACACTACTGGTGAACCCCATCCTCGCAGGTTTTCTCTGATTACTTTGGTTTCTTCCTGAGTTAGACTCAGACCCCTTCCGATAAATCTTCCCCTGCTGTTCGTTCTAGAGGTGTCCCTATTTACTGCATAATAGCAATAATATTGTTTTCTGCCTGGCACACTGATGAATAGAACACACCATTAAATATCAAGAGGGGCAATGAGTCTGATCTTTTTGTTGCCTTTGACAGCAAGGTTTTGTTTTTTAATTTCCAATTATAAATATTTTTTTTCCAGAATTGGGTGGGGTGGGGAAGTGTGTTCTTACTTTTTAAAACTTGTTCAGTAGGGCATTTTTTTCATCTGCCCCCTTGATATCTATAAGGGTACCCCCTAAACACCCTGTGTAATCGATGTAGTGGTTGGATAAAGTGATGGATTGTAGTCCCAAATCAGAGCAAAAATAAGTACACATTTATGGTCAGTGAAAGAATTTGGCAACCAATAGACCATTTGCATGATCCCCGAAATGCATCTCGTATTGTGCCCATTTACATCCGTGAACTTGTACCAGAGGTCATGTTTACAAAAAAAATTGTTGTTCGTTCGCGTCGCCGAACAGTGCCTAAAATTACAATACAAAATACCTTTTCACGTGAAGTAAATCTTACAAAAACGGTAGAAGAATATCTAAGGAACAAAAAACAATCGAGGCACTGGTGTCAAAATTCACGACAAAACGTGATATTTTCGATCGTAACTGTGCCCTATTTGTCACCTGCCGGACGATTACACAACTATAGTGCAACGTCACAGATAGGTTAAAGTTTTCTGGTATTCTCATTACGCTCTTAACCGTATGTGTTTCGCCGACTTGAGGCTGGTACAAGTTCCCGGATGGAAATGGGCACAATACGAGATGCATTTCGGGGATCGTGCAAATGGTCTATTCTGCATCCAGAATTTCTGTTAATCAGCATGATACAGGCCTGTATTGGGTTGATGTGTACCTTTGGACGGTCATGTTTACTGTACAATAGGATGCATGCACATTTACAATGTACCACTTTTAATTTGCTCTTTCAACTCACAGACACGATCACAATAATTTGCCCAAGTTAAAGACACTATCAGTGATTTGCTAAATCAGCAAATTCAAAAAATCATCAAAAATCAGATTTTTGCATGTATGTAACAAATACAGGTATCCCAACATACCCTGCAAATGATAAGACCAGAAGCAACCTAATAAGGACAGAATCGGAGATTTTAGTCATTACTGTCCGTTCGGACACTTACTACAACACGTAATTGAATGGAGAATCGTATCTTGGAACACTGCTGTTTTCTTCCTTTTCTGTCAATTCTACAGCTGGAAAAGGTAACTTATGAGAATTCTGCAGACTTATCCTTCACTTTGAAGCTATTCCTGCAAATTTCAAATATTTTTCAATCACTGATAGTGTCTTTAATTTGATTCAAAAAGTGTTGATTGCTTAGAGTAATCTCAAATTGAGCTCCAATCATGGCTTGTGTCTCAGTGTGGCAGAACCAAATTATGAAGTGTATGGAATTGTTTTACTAATTTTCATGTGGGAGGCCGATCAACTTTGGTTTGCATATGGTGTGCTCTGCAGAGCAATGAACTTGAAGTGCTTGGAATCTAATTTTTTTGTGTATATATAACTTAGTCTTTGGAACTATATTTTTGTCCACTTTAAAGGGATAAGCAGCGATAATGCGAGAGAATAAAAATATGGAAATGATTTGTTTTAGCTTATAAATCAAAGAGGCGTATGTACAACTCAATATAACTATTTTAAAAACCATCAAAGAGTGAAAAAATGAAGTATTTGAGGAAATTTGTCATACTGTCTCCCGCAAATACAGCGATGGAGTCTCAAAATCTACACTAAACAGCTGATTGTGGTTTATACCAGTACATAATAAGCAAAGATCAATATTTATCTGTTTGAGGTCTAACTGTACAGGTCATGGTGCACAATATTATGCTTATAAATCTGGGATATTCACAGGGAAAGGATTTTTTTATCTCAAGTTGGAATTCTGATACGCACATATAGAAATTACAGAATCAAATAAAAAGTGGTGCCTCATATTATGCTTATAAATCTGGGATATTCACAGGGAAAGGATTTTTTTAATCTCAAGTTGGAATTCTGATACGCACATATAGAAATTACAGAATCAAATAAAAAGTGATGCCTCATCTTTAATACACAGATTTCAGGCCAACCACTTGCAGGTTATGTTTGCACATCCATGCCAGTAGCAAAAATACCAAAATACAAATTTTGATGATTTTTTTTCAATGTTTTGGATTAGCAAATCGCTGCTTATCCCTTTAAGGCCTTTTGAAACTGAATTTGTGGCCAAAGCAGAGGTTATGGAACTAAAGAAATGATATATTTCCCCCAATTGTTCACTATGGAGCTAAAGTTTTGGGAATGTTTGCAAAAGTAGGGTCTTTAAGACTCCTAGGGAAGACATTCACTTTGCCTTGGTACTAAGGGACAATTTGGCCTGGACAGACCTTCTTTTTCAGCCTCAAATTTGGTTGTTCACAGCTCACACTCACTTACTTCATGCCAATCTTCAGTTTCCACACCCTCTTTAAAATTCTGTGATCTATTAAGAACTCAAAGCCCCCAAATTGGCCAATATTAGCTTGGAATACAAAATATTTCACTTCCAAAGATGCAAATCTGGTCTAAACTCCGTTTCAAAAATCCTCAATCCTTGAGTTCCAAAATCAATTCAGAGCCGCTCTTGAATATCCGGGAGGCCCTAGATGGGGGGGGGGGGGTTGTTCACTGCATAAGGTTAGTGTCCCTCGCCCTATATGAATTTCGTCCTTCTATAGTTTTGGACCATAAATCCAGGGGTAATAATCAAGTGTGACAGATATAACTGTAATATTTTTCTGTAATACCCCATGGGCTTATTTTTAGCAATTTTCCTTTCAGTTTGTTTCGTTTTTTTTCTTTTTTGAGGGGGGGGGGGTGGGGAGGGGGGGAGATTGATAAAATTTTGTGAAAAATCCTATGCCTAAGTGGGGGCCCCTATTTAAACAATTATACCCTAAAAGAGCATTCCTTTTGTAAAAATTAACACAATCATGATCTAAAAATTTACTTATTTCCTGAAGTCTTACACTGTCCCTTAAGACATTGCCACTTTCTTCTGTTGTTGACTGCAACACTGACATAAGAAATACTCAAATAACAATAACAAAAATCCCCTCAGGTCAGATTAAAGGTAAACAGAAATGGGTTGTACCATAACGCCAGGAAATATCGCTTAAAAATGAATACATCATTAATAGTCTGAGGTATGTATGCACATTAGGATTTTTCAGCCGTGGATAAAGCTCTACCTATCACATATCCTATCTTAGATGAATATTTGACTTATGTTATGTAGATTTTTTGGTCTGAATTTTTTACCTAACATTAAGCTCCACGTAATTTACATATGATTTACGCTTCAATAGAACTCTCAGGTTTACACAAATTTGGCTTCGATACTCTATGGCTGCCACTTCTCGCCTCTACCTTGCGTTTTCTCAGCTCAATTCCAGTTGTTTTACGGGGTTCTATAGCGATCGTTGCTGCATGCAGTGAGCTAAGATCCAATGTGTTTATTCCATCTTCAAGAGGAAGGGTTGGATCTATAGGAAATCTGAGGATTTAGTGGAGCGTTTATATGCCCAGCACTATCCATGCACTAACGTGACTGTCTAGATCTGTTTTGTTTTTTCACAAATGTTAAAGGGATATATATGAGTTTTCATTTTCATCTCAATAACAAGTAAATTGATTTATACTTTACAGAGACCTGCTATCTAAGAATTGTTTTTATTTGTTCACTATGGAATTCAATTACAAACTGTCGTACAGACAGTAGAGTTAATAGCATTTCCTGGACAAAATGCCCTTTAAGTAGATCTATCATACACATGATGCACTGAAATCATCCCTACAAGCATTATGGGATGTTCTCACCAATAACCTCCTAAATGACATTTGACACCTTGTTTATGAACATTTTGATGATATCTTTAGAATTGATGACCGGCTGTAACTAATCTCTCAAAATACCAAAGGAAAGTATTTTCTAGCAATATAGTGATCAAAGAAAGAGCTCGAGTGACCTTTAGTGACATTACACTTTTTCTCTACATTTGTGATTACTAATATCTTACTAAATAAACCCAATTTGTCCCCTATCCAAAGGGTATTGCACACAAGTTCCTGATATCGACTGAACTAATCATTTCCAATATAGTTTGAAAAATCTACCTCAATGACCTTAAGTTACCTCTGACTTCCAATGTCTTCCTGCAATACGCAAGCTGAACATCAGACTCAAAGATAGTATCAGGTCTACCTCTGCGGCCGAAAATAAATTTGTTCTTATCGTCAAGTTTGTTGACATCATTGTGAAGCATACATGGATTATGGATAGTAGCAAAGCAGATATTGATGTCGCTTTAAGATAATAGCCCAAAATTATCTTAGATCCAATTTATAAACAACTATTCACCTCCCCATCCAAGGGGCCAAAGTCCCTAGTTGCAATGTCACTGGGAACCCACCTATTTACCACTCTGTTGTTTAATTTGCAACCTATTGTACCTACCATTGAACCAGGGGACAGACCCCACACTCCTCTCTTGTCCCCAGTTTGAATGTTGGAATTGTATATGTTCACATATGGTTGGGGCGATTATACCGAGTACAAGGATATGTCCTCACTCGCGCACACATGCACACACATACATGCACACTTTTCCCAGCAAATGAGGACCTATGATTTAGGATACACCTATCTTAAATCGGTACACTGTGGATTATCCAACACTCAGATCCGACAACTTGCTATCCAACTCTAGAGTGTCCTACTATACCCTCCCACTAGCAGACCTTGTTTTACACATGTTTTACACTATTTGGCAATCACTTGGACATTGCAGTAACAACTAGTGACAACTATCCGCAGTTCCATGGGTGTCTACGATATGCTGTATTTGCACACGTCCTCATTAGTATTGACCACGCACCGCAAGACCTTCGTACGAAATTAATAACCCATTAAGAGAAAGTCAGAAAATCCCATTTCAATTGTTGAAAAGTAAAATGGTTATACACAAAGGAATGTGCAAACCTGAAGAAAATACAACACACTTTAATACACAACACACGTCTATCACTCCACAAGGACCTAACAATAACCCCAAAAAGACAACTCAATAATGAAACAAGACCAACAAAGAAACAATTAAAAAAAAATCTAGCACGACCCTTGAGACTGGCATTTACATCCGAGATAGACATCAAATGGTATATCAGTATCGCAATCACCAATCACCATTACCTGTTCATCATATCACTGTTTTTACCTCACATGCCATGAATACAGACGTCTCATTTCCATCTTTCAAGACTCTCCCGTTTATTTCTACGTCACATTATTGCCATGAAAAAATCCTGGATGTTCTTCATAACACCCTCCAGTTTGTTGACTGAACTACAAAATATCCTTTTGGGAAAAATATCCTACCCGCGCACACATGGATATCCAGAAATAAATGCCATTTTAATCAACGTAATTTCGACTTCAAATCCCATAACGATTTCATTATTCCGAGCGTTAATTGCTCCTTGTCTTAACATGATTTTATTTCGCCAAGGATAACATGACCTTTAAAAACAGTGTAAGTTGTTTGGCACTAGGAAAAAAGTCTCAACCTACCGTTAAAGCGTTCTTGAAGTGGATTCCTGTCAGGAAAAGACTAAGTGGATTAAAGATAAGGTGTATAAGGATGAGTTGAGTCAGTCCTCATCAAAATGGATGGCAAATGCTGTTGTGAAGGCGAATAATGTTGAAATAGAATACATACGTGAAAGGTAGGGAATCTTCACTGCTAAGCTTTGAGATGTGGAGCCTATTAAATGCACCATGGTGTTCAGATGAATTTAAGTTAGCGAGTACTGAGAGATAATGCTCGCTTTAGAATAATTGGATCTGATACTCCCATAATTGGGTTTCATGTTAATGGCAAAATCTTGTGATTTAGCATAGCGTAGCCAGGGTACTCTCTCTCCCCCTCACACACACCCACCTTCTCTCCTCCACATTCTTTTTTCTTTTCCCATTCCTAGATGATACTTTAACAATTAAAAGCAGTCTTAAATAAATTCCAGCCATTTATTTAGTGCCTTTCCAACATTATTCTGCGCTACGATATTAAAATCATCTGAATCATTAGTTTTTGTTAGACTAACATACATCATTCAGATGTGTTTGGTTACTTGATACGTAGTGCATGATACTGTTACTCAATATCGTAAGTGCACGATGATCTGTTTAGCTTTATTGTGAAATGCTGAACTGCACTTTACAACACATTTTTTGAGAGTTGACATTAATTGAAGATGGTGTTTACTATGCTGAACTTCTTGACCCTAAAATGGCGGCCATACCATAAACCACCAAACATTTGTGAATTCTCCCCTTTACCCATACCTTGCTCTCACATCAACAGAACATTTTAAGCCAATTTCACGAGGATTTATGATGCCCTTGGCCGGGATCAACTTTTAATCTGAAGGGTATTATACAACACCAAGTTTAGTGCTATCCAATATGGGATCAGTTGAAATCAGCCCTATGGTTATGCATGATTGAGTTTGTGCTTTTAGATTTATGGAAGTCAATTTTATTCTGGTCTCAAAGAAGGGGGAGGGTGGGGTTTTTTTTTTTTTTTTTTTTTTTTTTTTTACTGATTTTGTCTATTTTCTTATGTTTCATCTTAAATACTGCTTTCTGCTCTTAGTCCCCTCAGCATTTGTTGAATGACTTTTTGGGGGCTCTCCATGTGGGAATAATTCTAACACGCTGTGCTTGCGTCTCCTGTGGGGAAGGGAAGGGGTACGTTATAGAAGTTAAAGAAGATTGGACATCTTGGGTGAGATTCGAACCAGGCCCCCCCGAACCGGCCTCCCCCCCCGAACCCCCCCCCCGAACCAGGCCCCCCCCCCCGAACCCCCCCCCCCCCATGACTAGGAATGCAAGCCGACAGGGTTGTGTCGCTGGCCCGCAGTGATTTTGTTGCCCATATGGGTTTTAGTACATGAGTCAACGCAACTTTTCGGACTAATTAGTCATTATCTAGCCTCAGCTCAGTGAGTTTTAGTGAGATTTGGTTTGGCGTATGATTTATGATACACAGAGTACACAAGATCAAGTTCTTGTTAATGAACTTACAAGAAGTGCTAAACTGAACTGGCCCTTGGTGATGAGTTACATTTCAAGTCATCGCCCTGGCTGGATTGGTACAAAGAGAGCCCAGCCAGTGGAAATGGGGTGCTTTGAAAACATCTTTAAACTGCACATAAGCAAGCCCATCAATACAGCTCATTTCAAATTACTGTAAAGTGTAAATGTCGCACTGATTTTTGCACTTTTGTGCACTTCTGAGCAGCACAAAATAAAAACACACAAAAATGTTTCTTTTTGTGTGTAAGTCTATGTAGGATAGCTGAAAAAAGCCATTAAAACAGTGAAACATGCGAAAATTGCAGTAGTGTGAAAAATTACATGCGCAAAAAATGACCACTTTTAGCAGTATTTGTAAATAGGGTTTTTGTGTCACCTTACTTCAATCCCTAAGGAAAAATGGTATTGATCAAGATTTCGCTGACCCGTGGACATTTCATGCCGATAACCTAATTTGTCTCAATTCAACCTTGAAATTGAACCCTTGGCTGTTCCACAATATGAGACGTCAACTGTCGTTTCCTACAAATACAAAATGTTTAAGACACACACTTTGTCAATAGTAAGGAAAACAGATCCAGGCCACAGAGACTCTGATGATTACATGAATAATGAACCAAAATAGTCAAACAAGTCTAATCCTAGAGCTTCCGAGCTTAAGGGTACTTAAAAGTCTTAATAAGATATTGTGCATCACTTTCGAAGCAACCATTTTTTAAAAAAATCTTACTGGAGGGACCATTGGTATTTCTAACACTAATGGTACCGACACCCACCAACCAATTCACGGAGTGAGAAAATGCACTACCGTACTGACCCTAGTATATTCCCATGCTCGGTTATAATCCCACCCCTATTTGTAGGAAAATTTCAGAAAATTCTAAGCTCCGTTTATAATCTCCATGCCAAAAAATTGGCCTACACTGACTGCAAAATTCGGAAACCTTCTCTTCTCAAAACAACAAACCTTTTAGCCTTACTTCCATGATATGCATTTTCGCAAACACTGAATACGAATTCCATATTTTAAATCTTATATTCCATTCAGATGTTTCTATACGTCTGGAACCATTAAGTTTGTGAAAAACATACATTTACGACTACGAGTATAGAACACAAGGCAGAAGACCATGTTTCTGGGTCACACCTCACGCTTTCTACTTCACCGACTGATTTCTACATATTTTTTTTCCACTCTTTTTCCATATTTACGTATAAACAGAATCACATGTCCATAAAAATTATTCAGTTTCATAAATTCATTCATAAATAGTTTTTTGGTGGATTTGTTTTCTGACACGAAAAGAATAATTTGAACAAGGCCGTGTGTAGGGTCAGAGGGCATTTGGCAGCAAACCAATATGGCCGCCCCAAACACTGAGCAAATGGTTCAGTTTTCGCTACTATTTTTGTCCGTTTTTTGCCAGGTTTTTTGCTAAAAAAAATCACTAAAGTTACATATAGTCATGGTTAGCTACATGACAAAAGTCAATCACTTCAGAATGAGTGGAAACTACTAATAATCGAAAAACAGCATTTTTTTCAACTTTCTGAGTCTGCAAAATTCGGAAGTCATGAAGGGGCTGTCCATGTATGTGCGCGTATGAAGACATTTTCAACTCCGGCTTCGGGCAAGATTCGGGCATTATCCCACCCCCAAATTTCAAGGTATTTTCAGCTAAAAAAGGGTGGGACTATACCCTGGTCATTACGTAAGTCCTGATGTAGCAATTGCATCATCAAACAAAGACACATATGGCACAAAATTGCTGGCCGAGCCAGTGACACCTTTGAGCATGCTATCCCGGTTGTGTGACCAGAGCCAGAAAGGCCATGGTTCAAGACTGAGGCCAAATTTTGACCTTTTCTCTTTCTCCTCTTCCCTTATCCTTCACTTCCTCCCACGAGGTAGGCTAGAAAACAGATGGGGCATAGGTTTAATAGATGGGCCATTAGGTTTGAGTTATTAGAGGAAATCTTTTAGGGACAGTAATAAGCCTCTGCATTTTTACAGTGACCAATGTGTACAGAGATAGAAACAAAATCGAGGAAACTCCGCCCCCCCAAAAAATAAATCAGAGGACGATATCATACTACTTCTTGTAAACAAATGAAACACAATGTCATCGGCAGCTCCCCTTCTCTGGACTCTTCATAGAGGGCAGCAGTACCCTTTCACAGTTGAGGGCAATGACCATTTAGCCACTGACACAAACAGGGCCAGTCTTAGCCAAAGGTTAACCTCAGCATCATTACATTGTATTTGTATAAGAAGGAAAGCAACGATCAAGTGTACTATTCAACCACCCCGTTCTTAAAACTTTACTAGAGGGAAGTAATGACTTCCGAGTGAGTACAGTGACCACTGAACCAATAGCTGGATAGCCTATTACTATCCCTACCGCAATGTATTTTGAAGTATAGTATACTTGCTCCCCGCACAATCGGATTTTTGACACATTAGCAACAAGGAAGAAATGAAATACAGCTATGGCTGGATGTTGATTCCATATAGACGAAGGCACCCTTTTAGACTGAATTATTTTATCGTTATTATGAAAGGCTTTTTTTAAAACGTGGCGTGTGTCGATTTTGCAGGAAATGTTGATTGTTATCAAGAGACAGAGACTTTTGTGATTACATAATGTTTTTCTCGAGTATTCTTAGAATTGTACACAAATCGAACCTAGACATGAGTCATTACTCTTCTACCCTTGAGAACACTTGCACTTTCAAATGCTTATTACGCTGAAGAAAATGATATTAAATGTAATCTACCTTTTCATTTAAAGCTGCACTTGGGGATTTTTCATTTGAGGTTTATATTTCAAAATGACTTAAACATGCATTTTGTGATCCTTAGCACCTTCGTTTTTATGGTTTACAAGATATCCGTGAAGGTTACACTTTGAATAATTTTGGTGATTTTGATGGTGTGTTTGAATTATGAACAGAAGTTTGTATGCATTGGTGCTTCATATTTCACTATACTGTTATTTCTGTCCATTCGGACAGAAATGCAATTGCTTAATTTTTTCTAGAGTAGATCAAACCAGCATGTGAGCTGATATTATGCACATCCATCATTTTTATAACATAATTTGGGGACACATAACCTTGCAAACATTGGACCCCAGCATGAAATTCTACACAGGCTTTTGGATCCTTGTCAATCTGAATATGCCATTCGGGATCACATTGAACAAGGGTACGGTATTCATCCTTATTAGTGCCCCACCTCACACAACTTTTTGTCTAGCCAATTTCAAAAGTCCATTTAAACCACCACCCACCCCAAAACCATGTCATGTTCATGTTTAATACCCCATCTTTGCACCTTTGATCATCTTGTTCGACGTACTCCACATGGTTGGTTCTACACCACGCCAGGTCACACTGATAGAGCAATTTTCTATTCGCCCCGAACACTGGGCTGCAATTGGATTTGACCACCTTGCCACAATAATTAAATGATTGGAAATACGAAATCTGCTGTTTTCCGTTTTTGCAAAAACGTGTCATTATTCCATGATGTTCCAATCATCGTTACACCCTTAGAGTTCAATGTGATCAAGTAAAAACCAACAAATCTTGACGAGGCAGATGACCAAGTACTCATTATCCTTTTGTGTCACTGCCATACATGCCACTAAGTGCCAGCCGCTTGTCCTCAAACATACACAAGCTGCGGGTGATGTGCAAGTAGATGGCCAGGCCATGGATCAACTATTTTTGTACAGGGCAAGGGCTGAAATATTACTTTCGTTGATAAATTGGACTCCCTTGATCATTCTGAAGACAAGTACATCAGGTGCTGATGGACTCGAAACACAACCACCAATCTACAACTTTTCCTTTTGGTTTGGTAAACTGTTGGGACAAAACTTGGGTAAAAACAGCTTCCAGTGCCTAAGTGTACTTACTCCCTGGTAACGCACCACCCACCCAAAATGGCTTACTAAAGTACCTTGGGTGCTAATAAGGTATGAATACCCATTACAAGCTAACATGAAGCTATAGTCAGGTGTATTTCTTTAAATATTAAGTCCTGCCGTCGCTATAGCCTCGGTCCCCAGGGACCCCAGATTTTACCGGAAGTGGTAAAAAAAAAATTTGTTGGTATCAGAAATACACTACATAATTTTTTTCATTTACCCGGTGAAATCTTATGGCTAAGGATGTTGGAGTTCGGATGTTATGAGGCGAAAATTGTGCCCCTATTTGGTCGACCAATCTTAATTTTACAAAACACCTTACTCTATGGGGATTGCAAAATCACGATTTTACTCTCACATCAAAACGGGTTGAAATATCGCGTCGAATTTTTACAGATAGGGTTTTTGGTATGAAGGCATTCCTAATTCAAGATGAAACCTTATACTTAAATCGGCGTTCCATCCCCCTTTAAGCATACCTTAGATAAACAGATTCTCTTGATGGCTTGCAATCTTGCTATATACAGATAATATACACTCCAAGCAGATCCTTTGGTTATGAGCATATGCAAATAAGTTACTTAATATGCACATTTGGTGATGATAGATGAATAGTGCGATATTTGGTCCACCACTTACCGACATATCCAGTTTCATGGATATTGGTCAGCTGTGTTACTAAAGGTTGGACTTTTTGTCATTAGCCTTCAGAAACAAACATACCATCAAAGAGGGACTTGATAAATGATATGATCCGATTTCTTTACAAAGGGCTCATTGTTTCACTTCCTCAAAATATACAACAAAAATCTTTTGCAGCTGTCCTAAGACGGGGTCCACACAAGGTTTTTTTTTAGTTTACTACAATAGTACTACGTACATGTACCACATAAAGGCGCGTGTGACCCGCAACTTCAGAGACGACATGTTTCGTTGTACCATAGTACTGTCGTAGTAACTTAACGATGATACTTTCCATCGTGGGGCCGCTTTCTACCATGGTACTGTCGTAATTTACTGGGCAAAAACGCAGTGTGACCGCATCTCGTAGTTTACTACCATGTTTACGCAATGAACCGTGTTGTTGACTCGTGCCTGTGGTTCCAGAAATGTATACGGGACATGATTACAATAATCTCACCATGTGACCAGGACCGTTGTATAATTATTACAATAGTACCACAATAATAATATTACGACACAACGATGAAAATTGCCGTGTGGACCGTGGTCTAAACATATTATAACATCCAGGGATCAATAAAGGTCAATGGCAGTGACCTTGTTTGTCATTGATCTCAATAACCAATACAAGAGAGGGGCCAACTACTTTTGTTGCAGTCCCTATGGAGGTTAACAATTTGAGACAGTTTTTTTTTTAATTTTGAATTAAGTTTTAACCTTTGGTTATGACCTTTGATATTTGAGTTTTGTGTTAATATTCCATTAAACTATAAGGTAGGTAGTACAACTATACCCTTTTTAATCCTCATAACAAGACAGACACACTGTCAGCGTTTACAGCAATCTAAGATTTTTCATTTGACCTCATATTTATATGGAGTACCCCTCCTGGATTCCAAACACTTTCACAAGGTGCACCCTTGTTACATTTCTTCATTATACCTTCACTGAAGACAAACAACTGTGAAATTAATCTTGCTCTCCATGATCATGGAATGGCAGTGCTTCAGATAAACCAAACTACTCTCGCTTTGTGCTCCTTATGAAAACCTGATGAGCAGTACATAACCTATCATTTACCAAAAATATTTGAGTGCTTTTGGAAAGACCTACAATCACCGACTTACAATATGGATGATGGCTATTCAGAATTCTCATTTTTTAACAAATTTGTGAAAAAATGGACTACCCTGCACACAGTAGGTGCAATGTCAAGTTTCATAAAAAAATGAATGTACAAGAAAAGAAGGAATCTAGAAGTATAAAAGATTAAAGGTCCATGGGCCGACGATAATAGCAGCGTCCCGAGCCAGATTTATACGAAGTGGTCAACATTTGGTATCAGAAGAAAGTACTATTTTTCTCATTTACCCTGTGAATTCTTAGGGCAAAAGAATTTGGTGGGAAGCTATGAGCGAAATGTGCCCCATTTTGGTCGACCAATATAATTTACAAAGTTACTCTATGGGGCTTACAATATCAGTTTTTAGCTCTCACAGCAAACGGATGGAAAACATGTTGGCGCGAAAACTTTACAGATGGGGTTTGGGGGGAAGGCCAATCTATTAAGAAGGAAATTCATATCTTTAAATCGGGCCATCCCCCTTTAAGTACAATGTTACATGTTTCTTTCCAGCGATACAAAACTATAATAAGAGCATCGAACATCCTGGAAAATCTTAAAATCCCATTTCCGTCAACATCACTTTGAACGTATTTCACTGTGTGGAGTTTTAATGTGCAAATACACAATCACATTGTTTTTCAGTTATCCATTATCAGACTACATTGCGGATTGTGATCGTAATCCTCAGTGCAGCACTCAATCTTAGACAAAACTTGCGTGATCAGAGGCAGTCATCACGCAAAATGAAGATGAAACTCATATTTACTTTTGTATTTGGCCTTTGTTCTTTAATATTGGTGATTTCTCTATTGCATGAAATGATGATGCTTTGGACATTCTTAAAGGTTGCAACGAGAGATTTTGAGGCACCCAGATATTGTCATGATAGTGATTTTATATAGATTAGACACTCAAATAGATTTTAGTACTCATATTTAGCTGCCGGAATGTCGTAAAGAGAGAAAAAAAGGTGATTTTGACTTGCTATATTTCAATATAAAAATAGCTGAATTTCTATTTGCTCCTACACGAATTAGAAAATAGAAAATTTCACAATTTTTGTACCAAAGGAACATTTCTCAGTTTAATCCTTTTCAGATAGGGATTATATGGGATGGCAAGCTTTACATCAGGGCAACGTCAGAATTTTTCACATTTTTAGGGACCAACCTGTTATTTGAAACTCTCGTTGCCTAAGTCGTGTTACCTGAATTTTTCACTTACGTTCTGTCTCACATATGTTTTTCTATATCCAACCTTACAAACACAGAATTGAGGATGATGATTCATCCCGGCATACAGGCAATATGTGTAGAAGAGTTTATAGCCATTGAAGTGATGGCATGTCAGTAAGTTTTCTAAACTTGCTGTTGACTGACCTTAGTCTTAGCCCACTGTTTTTAACATGAAATTAGCGTGGAATTGGGGGTGGTGTGGGATTATATGGGATCTACATCCTAACATAAAACCCACACACGCAACAAGTGCTAGCCTTTTTAAAGGGACATAAGGCAAGAAAACAAAAATTGGACATAATGAAAGGACCTTACTGAATCACTTCTACGAGCTTTGAACAATTTGGATGTTACATTCTGTAAAAACAGTAAAAACACGAAGAGTTACAGGGGGAGGTGGCAGTTGTGGCAATTTTTGGAACAGGGAAAACAAGGAAGTTCACATCAATGACAGAATTTACAGCGTATCTAGCATGGTTTGTGACACATTCAAAGATTCAGACCGAGGATGCAGGCACTGTCCTTTAGGCTTGTAGTCAGATATGAATTGGCAATGAAAGATGTTTAGCCAGGATTAAGCATATACAATAGCAATGGTCTGTGAGCTGATGGACAACATGCTGTTCAAGTTTGGTTAAATGCTGGCAGTAATGTCAGAGTCTTTGTGTTCCAGAATTGCAACACACTGCCACCTCCCCCTGGAACTCTTCTGTTTTTACTGTTTTTACAGAATGTTAAACATCCAAATGTTTTCAAACCGTGTGGAATGCTTTCAGTAAGGGTCCTTTTCATGATTGTCAATTTTTTTTCCAGGCCTTATGTCCCTTTTAGTTAACTTATTCCAGATATGTCAAGCGGAATGAAGTGTGTGGGGTCAACAAAGACCTTTAAATGGGACGTAAGTAATTTTATTAAAGAAAAAATAACAAAGAGATAGTACCAAAACAGTAATGTTGTAACCATAAATTTTCAGTAATCTATTGCATTCAAGCAACCAATTATTTGCTGGGATTATAATCGAGACTTTCTTCATTCTTCAGATTCTTTCAAAACTGGGGTGGGATTATAATCTAGCATGGGCTGATACTTGTTTCAGTACGGTAATATGTTAGTGGCCAGACACTATTAAAACAGAACATGGATGTTTTTGCCTATGGGATGGATGAAGGGGTTCTCAGTAGAAAAGTGGGTACAGAGACATGTTATGGTTATGGGTCAAATATTACCAAAACTTTTGTATAGAAGAGGTGCTCTTTCCAATATTTCACCCCCTCCACCAACTAAAAATCTGTTAAAGTGCAAAACATTTGAAATGTTCCAAAAATATAAGGCAAGTTTAGTAAAATTCAAAGACAAATGTTTTTCAAAATCCAGACCATTACCACATTTCGCAGGTTTAGGGCCAGGCAGCCCCATATGCAATAGCTGTCACATGTGTTCTTATTAAGTGTTATACTTGCCAAATCTAACACCTGGCAGCTATTGCAGATGGGGCCTTTTTGCCCTAAACCCTTGATTTTTGGTCTCATTTTATCAAATTTGGTATATTTTGTTTGGGTCAAAAGCATCCTGTACTGCACACCCCCCAACTTAACAGTCAGGATGAAATGGATAGAACTGACATCACCTGTCCATCCAGTACGACACAGTGGATAGGCAAAACAATATATCCTACCTTTTATACTCCGATTCTAGGTAACTAGGTTTCACTGACATTTACCTCTCAAATTTCATCCAGATCAGACATGTTTTTCTCAAGCCACTTTTCACTTCAAAGGTCTCTTACAATATTTATAGTACTTGGGTTTATAACAAGCTTATTGCATGAGGAAATATGGCTAATAGTACTTATGAATCATTTATTTTTGTGCACAAATTGTTAATGGTTAGTCAGGTTTAATTGCACAGAACTTATTCCAATATTTTCCTAATATGGCATAATTTTGTACTTAATAGCTTTGAACATTTGCATTATAAGGTAAACTCATGTTGTTTTTTTTTTCCAAATCCACTGTATTAATTCATACTTGCCAACATTGAGAACCCAAAAATCAGAATGCATGTGTCGCAAACACCTCATCACGAAAGCCCTTATGGGTGGTGTGTATTTGTGGTCCACTTTAATAAGGCCTCTAGTGGAGTACACAGCCCCGATGTTACTGGATTTTACTGTTTCTGAAGCTGCAGGAAGTGCTTCAGGAGCCCAGAAAATATTTTAGGGCTTTTCTGGCAAGTATTTAAAGATTTGTTAAAAAAAAAAAAAAAAAAAAGTCCATCCAGTACGACACAGTGGATAGGCAAAACAATATATCCTACCTTTTATACTCCGATTCTAGGTAACTAGGTTTCACTGACATTTACCTCTCAAATTTCATCCAGATCAGACATGTTTTTCTCAAGCCACTTTTCACTTCAAAGGTCTCTTACAATATTTATAGTACTTGGGTTTATAACAAGCTTATTGCATGAGGAAATGTGGCTACCAGACTCATATTTGCAAAATAATATGTTTGGGGCAATTGTGACTGGATGAAGAGAAATTCAAAAGTCAAAAACATTCATTTTAAAAAGGGTGCCCATGGCAACCAAATATACAAAAACTGCCAATTTAGCCCTTTTTAGCAATATTTGATGTGGCTTTGTACCCTACATCCATACAATGTGTTACAGAATCTATTTGAAACATAATATGTTGGGGCAATTGTGACTTGGATGAAATAAAATTCAAAAGTCAAAACATTCATAAAAAGTTTGCATGGCAACCAAATATACCGAAAAATTGGCCAATTTAGCCATTTTTACAATATTTGATGCTTGGACCCTAATCATACAAGTGCTCAGGCTCATATTTGCAACATACTAGGTTGGGGCAATTGTGCTTGGATGAAAAAAATTTCAAGTCAAAACAAAGTCATGGCCAATTTAGCCCCATTTTTAGCAATATTTGGAATTGTACCAATCAATAATTGTAATACTGGACTTCATATTTGGTTCACATTTTTTTTATTTTTTTGTTTTTGGGCAAGTGGGACTGAATGAAATAAAATTCAAAAACCATGGCAACCAAAATATACAACAATTGCATTTTACCTTTGAAGTGGTTGCCATGGCAGGTTAAAAATTATCTTTAAAAAAAGGGCAACCGATAAAAATACTACAAATTTCACCCTTTTTTTAGCAATATTGACAAAAGGACCAAAAGGCCTACTAACAGATTTGGCATGAATTCCACTATGAAAGATCTGTATGAAGAGAGGAAAGATCGTTTATTTAAGTATTAAAATACTTAAAGATCACAGTCTGAAGGCGGAGCATCAGAATCCTCTCCGTAATCAATTGATCGCAGTTCTCCATGATGAAATCTTTTGCCAAGTGTATTCTGCTTTTTTCACCGTTCTTCATAGTGAATTCATTTATAAAATCTTCAAAGGATCTTTTGTTCTTTGGAAGTTCAGAGTTGACAACAAAACTTTGTCTCATTGGTTGGATGACCACAATTTACAGCGCGTATATCCCATATCGTCAGCTGATCTGAAGCGTGTGGGTGTGATTACGCTGGACGAGATTTTTTAAAAATGGTCGTCGCGTGAAACCGGAAGTCAAGTTGCCGGTGCTACTAGTACGAGCGCAAAATAAACAAGGAGCGGGGTGATCCGTCGAATTTCGAGTTTTGCGTTTGGTAGAAATAGGTTGAATAAGTGCACTGAAAAGGGGCAAACATTTTTAAAAAAAAAAAAAAAAAAAAAAAAAAAAAAAATAGGCATTTAGGGACCATCTTTCGCTGGTGTATTACACATTGAGTAAAGCAATCAATTTGGAAATCGTTTGGACATGTTTATGACGTCAGTTTTATGAATGGAATACCCAAATATGGGCATTGCAGGACCACTGATCACACGGGAAAGCCTAAAACATGAGCCACAGCCGAACATAGCCAAAAGCAGTCGGTTTGTTGCGCGGGGTTGGAATTTCAATCAGGCAAGTGCCGCAGTGAATGGCAAAATGAGATTTTGTACAATATACTCTTGCCGTTTCGGACAGTTTTACGCTTGTATCGTAACAAAATTTGGCAGATAGTAGTAATAGGCCTTTCTAAACAGGATCTTGAAATCAGATTTTGAAAATATCAACCGTTGTTGTAATACAATTTTTCAAAAAGTTTGTGTTTGACGGTGTCCATGTGCTGTGCTTGAGAGTTTGTGTTACGTGTGATGCAGTGCGTTGATTGGGGTTGGGCAGTGGTGTGTGGGTAATTGACATGCTAACTTGTAGGTTTAAGAACTGAAATTTTGCAGGCTTGGAACTAAAGTCAGCTAAAAAGTTAGCTTCTGAGGCAAACAATTTCCTAAAAGGGGCTTAAGCCAAATATGCTTCAAATGGGGGTCTTAGGAACTGCTGGGGGAGGCATGAAATGGGGAGGGACAGGAATGGGTTATTTTGAGGGTGTGGAGTGCGATAGCCAACATCACACACCCTAAGAATGGGCTTGAGGTGTGCGATTTTCAGCTCACAAAATCATGGTTACACAAGAATACACAATTTGATACCAAAAATGCTCACTACAGCACACCGGACTCATCTTCAGAAGTGCTTTTTAGCACAGTAGGCATTTTTAAAGACAGGCCTGAGGGGAGGGTCTCTAAGAGTGGACATACCCATACAACTCCTTGTTTGTTGGTTTGTTTTAATCTTGAACACTCTCTCGACGATCTGGGGGGGGGTGGGGGAGAAGACAACTGGAAAATTGCAAATATGGTACCCGTACTGAAAAAATTAGTAGCTACTAGCTACTGGTGTGTATTTGGTTCCTCGTGAGGGAGGAAAGAAACTATGAAAAATCAGACCATGATCGGATCACCGGGGGATCGGATCACTCCAATATTAGCACAATAGTGAATAGAGCATGCACGTCATGATTACTTTACCATTAAATCTTGCAAACTTCATTTCCATTACCACTGGTCGTGAACATGCAAGTGCCATGCTCTCCGATATAAACAGAAAACACGAGCACCTTAATCAGGACACGCGCTTTAAACTGTACTATACACAGAATACCAAAGGGTGAAAAAAGCGAGGAAAACCAAATTTGAACGCTTTATGCCCGACAGTGACACCTGTTTCACACCCCCCCCCTGCCACAGGTGCTCTGGTCGTCTCATTTACCAATTTACTGATGTTCCTTTTCCCTAGTTACAATCACGAGTGCACATAGTGCTTCCTACTTAATAGTAACACCTGTGAAGACACAAAATCAAATCACAATATATTTACCCTACTAGCCATCACGCACGGAATGTCCCATTTTACCACGAAACTTATTTTCTGCTTTACATCCGTAATTTGGTTTAAAAAAAGTAACGTTGCCCGCTTGTGCTTTTATTTGTTTTGGAGTTGCCATGGTTATGAGTAGTTATGGTTGGGCAGTCATGGGATAGCCCTCAAGCTGTACAATGTAGACTATTCCCAAGTACCCTTATATCCACCCATAGTATACAGATATAGTTTTAATTACCAAAACCATTTCAAGAGAACAACATGAGGTTTTTTTTTTCTCTAATTTTGCCACTACAACAGCTACCATAATTTTTGAAGGTTTATTGGACAAATTAAAAAAAGTGGAAAAAAGGAAAATCAAAAAACTAAATTATCAAATTGACTGTTGGTTCTCGATCGGCAGCTAATAGAAACACCATGGCTTCGTGATTTTGAAAAATACTAAATCACTTCCATTAGTAATTAATTAGATGGCAGTTTCAACTTTATCATTTCAGGTGGAAATTAAATATATGGCTAATCAATCAATAAGTTGATTTAAAAAAGTAGTGCAACAAAAATCAAGGGTGTACTTTTTGTCTGCTTAAGATGCTCACCAAAAACTACACACACAATCACACACAATATTCATTACATCACCCCCCCCCCCCCCCCTTACCCCCAAACCGGAACAACACCCCAAACCACTCCCGGGCAGAGAACAAAAGAATGTGACCAACACACCGCACACGCCCACCCATCCTTCACCCCACCCACCACACGCCCCACAACACCCACACCCACTACCCCGCACCCGCCCCCCCAACAACCACCACAAGGCAATGGTATTAATGCATTCACCATTCCCCACATACTAAGTGTCGTCAAATTTAGAATTGGGAATTTTAGATTAGAACGAAGTTCACCTTTTAGTAATAAGCCAATCAGAGTTAAATATGCAAACAAACTCATAAACATGCACAATAATGATTTCACAGTAATGGGGATTATTTGCATGCACCAATATCAATACCAAAGTTTCATTAAATTTTGACATTGGGATCTGGTAGCTTAGATAGAGTTCACCTTGATGAGACAAAATCAGAGCAGCAAATTGCAAATGAGCTCATTAATATGCATCAAAATACATGATACACAGTGGCATTGGAAAATTACTTACACCCATCACTAACAAACTACAAGTTGGTACAAATTATATTGCAAATATGTTAGAAGTTCACATATTAGTTATTTTGAAAGCAGTGCGAATGTTAAGCAACTATCAGTGATTTTTTTTCCAAAATCTAAAATGCCCATTTCGTCTATAAATTGCTGGGTTAGGTCCATATCAACACCTTGGAGTACTGTTCGTGTGAAAAAAACAGACACTTAAGCATCAAAGCGGTCCTGAAGATGCCAATTTAGACTTTTTTGCGACTAAAAAAAGTCGGCCCCGACTTTTATTAGTAAACTAAACGCATAAAAAATCATCATTCTTGACAAATACGGGCGTGTAAGTTTAGCCACTTACAGGGGTCTTTACGTACAAAATTCCACAACAAAACCGTGCAAAAATGACTTTGATGAAAAATAGGGGGCGCTGTTTGTTACATTTTGAAAAAAAAAATCGTATAGTGGTTAAGCAGTTGATAAGTCGGAATAAAAAAATACGATCAAATTTATCGTCATTTTCAGCACTGGGGGCTGCCATCATTGCAGGCAGACAGGAAATTTGGAGCCATTAAAATAGGGTGAGATATCACATCCAGGGAGTGGGAAAGAGTTAAGAGTATTGTTGGGCAACAGTTTGATCGTTGATAGTAGATTGGCAATGGGAATGTTTTGTACTTAAAGTGGGGGTAGTCAGTAAGAGGGGTCAAATATGGTGAGTTAATCATTATTGGCAGAGAGTTCGATATGGCAAAGTTGGGGATATGGCGTCTTATGTTGATGCTTGGGGGGTGGTTTGAAACCCACAAAAAGAAGGCCTTTTTTGTAGAGTTTTACTGTGCGAGTTAAATTCAGAGTATCGCAAGAGTTGTGTTTGGTATAAACATTCGGTTTGGTGGTTGTCTACGAGAGAAAGTAAAAAGGAGTTTTGTACTTGTCAAGTCTAGGAGGGGTAGTTTGATAGATAAATATGGTATTATGGGAGTTGTCACCTTCACAGTACAAAAGTATTTGATGTAACATACTATTTTAATATTGAAAAGGAATGTTGGGAAGAGACAAACAAAAAATTATTGATACTCTGTGGCTAACTCACCATATTAAACTCTCGGAACACCCTGCCCTAATTCAAAATGGTAACACTAACACCAGTCATAACACACCAAATACACTTTTTGAACGTAACTCGTCTTAATATCTGAGGTAACACAACTCGCCATATTTGAACTCTCAAAATGACTCCCCACTTAAAGTACAAACAGTTCCCACTAAGCACTCAATCGCCTACATCACAGCGTTTGCTCAAATAAATCTTCCAAATGCGTGCTTTTGAAGTGACAACTCACAGCATTTTAACTCTCCAAAAGATTCTCCCTACTTTAAAGTACAAACATTCACAAAACATGGACTTTCCGTCCGATTGAGTTTTTCCGTCGGGTAATATTTTTCTATATTCTGTCTCATTACATACAGATATTTCAGAATATTACAGGGGCAAAATTTGGCAGGGAACATAGTTCATAACTCTTAAAAAGGAGTCGATCTGTATGTATTAGTCTGTAGTAGCTGTAGCTATAATGTATAATGGCGGCCAGCCCTGGCCAAGGGACAAATTTTTTATTCGTATTAATAAACTCGATCCAACTGACTGTTAAGAGAGAGTTTGCCACAGGATTCCTGGGAATAAGAGCACCCCAAACAAATTGTACGAGAGCACTTTCCAGGTTTACTGGTGAAAAGTCTGGAAATAACATAGCATGACACATTTGACCTTTGGGCTAACAGACACGGTCACAAGTAGTGGTAGATTCTAATGTTCTGAGGGGCAAGTGTCCTCTAGATTGGGTCAGGTGTCTGGCTTACCGACAGAGAGGACCAAACAGACAATGTGCCAACAGATTTGCTCGGGAATAGAGTGGCAAGTGCAAAATACCACCAAAGTATGACCTTTGACCTTTGGCCTATAGACCGGTTGGTCACAGGCATGTGGCCGGTGGTCTTGTGGACAAAGTGTCATATCGATTGGGTCAGGGGTCTGGAAGTTACAGACGGAGACAGACAGAGACAGACGCTGACCGATTTGCTATGGGGAGCGGGGAGATAAATGTGAATCAAACTGAAATGGTACAACACTGCTGTACCACAGAGTAATCAATGCAATATTTGGATATGCACCCCCAAACTGAAAAACATTCTCTCTTTATTACTTTTTATGATTTTAAGAGCAATATACCAAAAAAAAATATCCACCGTCATTGAAGCATTCTTTAAATGCACATGTTAAGGGCTAGGCACCCGAAAGTAACATGTGCAAGGCGTAGCAGAACCTATTTGATATCTCCACCAAAGTGCCTTACAACAAATGTCTCCATAGCCAATTGGGAAAAACACAGGAACCGTGAATACAAACATTGCAGTAAAGAAGCCAAAGGCTTATTTAAACAAATCATGACATTCTCACAGGTGATTGAGGTGGAAATTTGTATGAAAGATTAGGTATTGTACAAAAAGAACGGGGAAAACATCCTTACTTTCAACATTAGGGGCTACCTAAAAAAAAAAACAAAATGCTGGTAACTACCATGATCTTTTAAATAGTACAAAATACAAAAATTGATGGGCAATTTCCAAACTAAAATGGATTACAATATTGAAACTCACCCAACCAAGATTCTAATTGCGTACCAGGCTAGCGTTAAAAAAACCTAATGCCATGTTATTTTTTCATTCAATTGACAGCCCTGACCTTCTCCTCAACCTTTTACCCTTCCCAAACCCATCAAACAATGTTGAGGCTTGGTAAGACTGCTGATGACATTACCTCTATACTCCATTTGCATTCCTCAGTGTTTCCAGTGACGTCAGCGCGAGATTTGTGGTTTGAACCAGTAAACCACACGCTCTGGCTTAAAGCGACTGCCTTTTTACACTCGCGCACAAAGATTGCATACATTGACGCGTGCGTATAAGCTGCGTCAGGTTATGACATCACTGCCCGGAGGTATAGAAATGGACTATACACTTTTTGATGGGGAGAAGGTATGGGTTTTCCACAAATCATTCAAAGTTTTCCAGCAACAAGATGTAGGTCAAAATTTTTGTTTTTCCTTTTCCCGTCACTGACCGACCCTGTTTTAAAAATCGTGGGTAATAAATTTTTACTGTACAACAGATACCAACCCTAAATAAACAAATTCACAAAGTATTTTTTTCTTTCAGAATTTCAAATTCAAAGGGAACAAGTACACCCTAAAAAGAAAAATCATTCAATAAGTATGCTAACAGAAATATGACAAATTGCACAAAAATCCACCACCCTCTCAGTTTTTATGACTATACTGGGAAAATGGATTACCAGCTACTTTATCTTCCACTTCAGACAAGTTTCATAGATCGATTTCAAACAAGTTTTTTTGAGTGTCCCCTGGAAATATATACAGGCATTACTTTTTAAGAGTTTTTTTAGCATGACGTTCGATAGCCAGCCAGTTCAAAACAAAATTTCGGTTCTATCTTACTTGTTTGTTCAATAAACCTACGAAACCGTTCTCGGTAGGTGGCCTAACAACCAATCCAGTGAAAGTGAGAGAATTTTGTAGCTAAAAAATGTCTCCTGTCCCTTTAAGTTTATGATTGTTTTTCAAAAGTGGCAATTATATTATTCCCTTATTCTTGGATAGTTGCCGGGAAGGGGACTAGCAGAAGGACAGCATTATCAAGTCCTTCCGAGTTAAGGGGCATTACCATTCTCCGCCTCTGCCCCATGCAATCTTCCCCATTCAAACCTAGACTTTCCTGTTTCATTAGCAATCTGTGGACTTTTCTCACTCTTCTTGAAAAATATTTGGCTGAATTCTCCCCCTTTTGATGCTACAAGCACCAACTATGTATTGTGTCTGGTATACTGGAAATTTTTTACAGTTATGCCATGTAAGCAATTAAAATGCATTACACACGATAACCACACCCATGCAATACAACACAATACCACACCCATTAAAATAGTATATCAATTTGAAACCTGGAATGCTGACCATGTCATATGAAATATCCATTTTAAGCTATTTCTGCATTTTCCTATCATTTTTGGCCTCTTTTGAGTTGAACCTGAAAGTGTCTAAGCACTGCTGAAGGCAATACAACAATCATGTGCTGTTTACTTTCTTACCATACACCATCAGTTATTCGAAACCCACCACAATATTCCCCAAATTTTCCATGACGCAAGATCACTAAAGCAGATGTTTATGTGGTCTCTGATTATTATTAATTTGGAAATAATTACTGAAAGCCAACTTTGATTTAAAAGATTTGTGTTTTAAAATTGTTTGTCCTTAGAACAATCACATCACCTGCGAGTAGTTTAATACAACATGTGACTGTACAGTTGTACGATCCATGGTTTTGTTTGTTGATGTTTACATGTTGTGATTTGGATTTGGGCTAAGGAAATGAGATGACTTAGATTTGGGTCTTGTCTTCTTTTTTTATCCTGTAAATTCAGGGAAAATTTTGGTTTGACATATTTCCTTATACTTCACAGCTTATGTCTTTGAATCAAACTAATACAGTCCCCCATTCGTTGTTTTTTTCTCTCTTTTTCTCGTATTGGATAGCCCCAGGCCAGGATGGCGGCTGGTCATCCACGTGACTGAGAATCTTTGGACATGACAGATTTCGTCAAGAAAAAGTAATAATTTACAAACAGAGTGACACTTAATCCCATGACTGGCTATCCAGAGGCCTGCGTGAATTAACATTTGCATTCAAAAACAAACAAGGCATATCGCATGATCAAGCTTAAGGCCAAGGCAACAGCATTTTTTTTTGTCGCTGATTATGATAGTGTTGCAACCATACAACATTTGTGGCCACTTATAGTCATTGACCGCAGCCATTTGGGCCTTTGCAAATGGTCACTTTAATTTTTAAACAATTTGTACAGGTGGGATTTGATTGTCCTGAGCTAGCACCTGCTGCTTTTTTTGTTTCTGGTTTACTAGATATCCCATGAAAACAATTAACAATTTTAATTTCCAAAATTTCAGCATTGATTTTGACAGCGCAGTTTATGTTTATTTGAGTAAATGTTTGTATCAGAGTGCCCCATAGACTCACTGTGTTGTAATTTTCTGTCAGATTACAGACATAAAGCACAATGTGGAATTTCTTCCATTCTTCCAGAGAAAATAATTAAATCTGCCCTAAGAATTTGGCACACAAGCTAATATATTAAAAAGTGCTTGTTGCGATTTATGTCTATTGTGTTCTTTACCTTATCGCGACGCCTGGTAATTGCACATACACCCCACCAATTACCCCCCTTTTTGTGGGAACACTCTTGCGGTTTTGGACGGGCGCATATGCACATGGCAACGCCCTATTCAATACTGTACTAATATTTTGGTTAACCATTAAAACGGGGAAATGATTTGATGGCTCAAATTTTCCGGACGACAATGAGAAAAATACGGCCTTTCATCGATATAAAATCGATACTACTTTCCGGGAAAATCCGAGAGTCCCTAAAATGATCGGAACACGCACCTTTAAGCCAACGGTTGAGATGATATAAATATCTACAATTGACATTGAAGGTTGTAGAGGGATTAATCACCTTTTAAGGAAATATGCAAATGAGTATGCAAACAATGTGATCACAATATACAGCACCAGAAGTTATGGTCTCCATCCACCTACCAAGTTTGGAGTGAGCTGTTGCAGTTTAGTACGGGCTTAAATACATGTAGAGCAATTTTGGCCGTTTTAAAAAATTTATTGCCCCTGGTCTAATGTACACAGTTTTGTTCAGAACCGAAGGCATTTTGCCTTTTAGCTGGGGTAAATTTCCCCCATCCGACTGATATTTCAACCTGTTTTAGTATAGAGTGGATAAAAGTGGAGACCCCGATCAGGTCCTGTTTTATTAGATGGTTTCCTTCACCTATCACCAAAAAATTTGGATTACAAACTTATGGTATAAAATTGGATTCTTAAGTCCAATACCCAAATTTATTGGTCAAGCTATGAGTTGAAAAAAAGAGCTGGGCGAGACGCAGTCGAGCACAATATTTTTTCAACTCTAGCGAGACCAGATAAATTTGGGTATTGGGCGAAAACAAGAATCTAATTTTATCATTATTATGTTTGAGAGGAATCTTGTGTCCTATTATTAGTACACAAACACAGTTCATTTAAAACTAAGAACTTGGCCATTTCATGACTTGGGCCAATATGTCTCTGTCGAAATAACAATCCCCCTGTCTACACCTCTTCAGATGACATTTATCGACGCATCTGATGTTTTTAGAGATCTAGTTTGTTAATTATCTCCATCTTTGTGGCGGACGTCAAAAAAAAAATTGTTTCAAACTTCAAGATTTCGCGAGTTGTTCTTTGACCTACCAAAGACTCAAAGTCAACAGTTCATGAGTTGTGTACATGCCATGGCCATGATAATGCTACTGTGCGTATGGATCAAGCGATTACCTTATGCTTTAACTGACCTGAAAATCTACTCCAAACAGTTGCGGCCTGTACTTCCCGGGGTGGGCACTATCCCACAACCTTTAATCAATCAATTTATTGTGAAATCTATTCCACCAGCTGAAGAATTAGCCATCTCGCTAGGTAAAATAAAAACAAACCGCGGCCTTGACATGATCGATGCAAAATTGACACGACATGACCGGAATTCTTGTGCACACGCTTCCACTTGACGCTACCTACTTCCAGGGTACATAATAGCTGAATCCTTGGTAGTATGGGTCCGGGCTAAAAACGAGCTAGGTATCACCTGGAAGGAAAGTAAGGAAAGTTGATCTCATGTGGTTTTTATAGTATCAGGAGTTTTATGAGGAATAAGGAAATGTTAGGTAAAAAAGGCCGATCCTGAACGCATCCCATATAGGGGGGGTCGGCGGCGTAAGGGAAGGCGGTAGGTGGCTGTGCCTGCGGTGCGGGAAAAAATAAAAAAATTTAAAAAAAAAAACAAAAAAAAAAATAAAAAAAAAAAAAACAAAAAAAAAAAAAAAAATTAAGAAAATCATAGTATTACTGGTACATATGAATGAAGACAAATAATACTCGGGACCGGGTTGTATGACCTTAGAATAAGCTTATTCAGGCATTTAAGTATAATGACTTGATGTCAGGAGGGGTCTAAAGTAATGATTTTAATAAAATTTGTTAGAGGGGTCCCACTAAATGGACCCCCTGTATTAAGACATTTACAGTGAAAAGAAAATTTTGATCAAAATATACAAAAGTACCACAATAGGAAGTAAACGTAGGTAATAGAGTAACAATGTAAATCCAGAAAAGTAGTTTCAGGATATTAGGTCTGGTGGGGTTGATTGGGTGATGGTGGACAAAAGGCAGTATGTTGGGGTGGGCCAAACCATGGGGGGTGTTTTTGGTGCTGTGGACACTTCACCTGCTTCAATAGGCGACTATGTGCCTATAACAGATGGTACGAAACGGGAAAATAGAATTTCAATGTGGAAGGGAAGTTTATCTCATGTGTTTTTTCTAGATCACGAATCTTTATTGAGAAATAAGAATATGTTAGGTAATAAAAAAGCCCGATCCTGAACGAACCCCCAAAAGGGGGGTATTTCGGGGGGGGGGGGGGGGATTTATATTTGAACGGTACTATGAAGACAAATAAAATACAAATTGACCGTTCTCGTGACCACAATAATTTAGCATATTAGGGATTTAAGATTAATGTTCTTGATGTAGTAATTATACAAGGCAAGTTAGTTGTAGGGGGTCTCGGGGGGGTGGTCCTAATCCCCCCCCCCCCATATTGAGGACAGGATTTTGGGGTGGAACCCGTAGAGGGGGCCACTGAATATAAATTTAATAAGTTCTTTGTGCCTACAAGGTGGTACAAAAATAGCTTCACGGTTGATGTGGATTTTTTTGATATCGATAAAAGTGGTCATTGATTGAAGTTTTATGGGTGATATGTGAGAGAAACGGGTCATTGGTTGTGGAAGTGTAGATTGAAGCGATTTGGGGGGGAGGGAGTTATTGGTGTCAGTTTGAGGTCAAAATGGGGTTCAAGGAGAGGCATTCGATATTAACGTTAAATTATTGACCAGGCAAAAATGAGCTAGGTCTCACAGGGAAGGAAGTTTTCTCATGTGGTTTTTTTAAATATTGAAATTTAGGTAGACATATACAGAGCATGTACAAGAATGTGTTAGGTAAAAAGCCCAAATCCTGAACGCATCCCCTATATAGGTTGGTTATTTCTGGGGGTCAAAAAAATAAGAAAAAAAATACAATATTATGGTATAAATGAAGACAAAACACTGAGATACTGACGTGTACGTGCAGCTAGAATTCAGGTATGAATGATAATTGCATACGAGGTAAATCAGTTGAAGGGGGTCATGAAAATTGCACTTAGTAAAATGGCAGTATTTTGGGGGTTGCAACCCATGGGGGGGGACTTCAATATGGACTTATATGTGCCTAACAGATGGTACGAAGCAGGTCATTGAAGCTTTATGTTGATAATATGAAAAAGGGGCGTATCAATAGTTGTAGATTGAAGTGATGGGGGTCATGAGTGTCAGTTGATGTCAAAAGGCGGTGGTTCATATCACACAGATATGGGAGACACCCACACCACCACCACCACACCAGGATGATAGCATATACTGCATGGTCAACCGCACTGATCATTACAAATTTTCACAAAATTTTAACAAATTCAATGACCACTTTTATCTATGAAAAAATCCACACCCTGAAAGCTATTTTCATACACCTGGTAGGCACATATAAGCCCAATTTATATTAAAGTGCCCCCCTCATATGGTTGCCACCCAAAAAATACGGGATTTTACCCTCTTTGCCCCCCTACAACTTACCTGCCCTTGTATAATTACTACATCAAGTCCATTTATATTAAATACCCGAATATGCTAAATTATTATGGTCACTATTACGGTCAGTATATTTTATGTCTTCATATTTATCATATAGTATTTTGCCCCTCCCCCCCGAGCCAATAATCCCCCATTTTGGGGGTGCCTTCAGGAATCAGGCTTTTACCTAACATATTCTTATCCTCATAATTCTGTGATCTAGAAAACCACATGAGATAAACTACTCCACACTGAAGATAGTTCGTACCATCTGGTATGGACATGTATAGTCGCAGATTGAGTTGCCACCCCCCCCCCCCCCCCCCCCATGGTTAGCCCACCCCCAAATACTGAATTTTGCAACCTCACCAGGACCTCCACCAGACCTTTTACTATCCCTGAACCTACTCTCTGGATTATTTGAACAAAATTACTTATTCTAATTGTGTATTTTGTATTATTTTAATAAGTTTCACTGTATTTCTTAATAAGGGGGTAATAATTTAGTGACCCCCTACAACTTATTACCCTCGTATCATACTACATCGAGTACATATACTTAATACCTGAATAAGCTTATCTAAGTCATTAATGGTCCGGAAATTGATTATCTTCATATGTACCATAGTATATGATTTTATTAATTTTTTTGTGAACCCCCGGAAAAACCCTCCCCCTATATTGAGGATGCGTTTAGGATTCGGCCTTTTACCTAACATTATTCTTTATTCCTCATTAAAAACTTCTGATCTAGAAAAAACGCATTGAGCATGAGATTAACTTCATTCCAGGTGATACCTGTGGCTACCCTAGCTCATTTTGAGCCCAGCTTGGTCGTCAAGCGGACGGCATGATGCCGTGTATTCGACGCGAACATGGGGCCACGTAATGAATACAAAGACGGTGTGTTTTACCTAATGGGTTCGTGTACGAAATTGCGGCTTAATACTGTCTCGTTACCAGGGTTTGCACAGACATAAAATGCATATTAGGAATGCGTTGTTTAAATGAATGAAAGTTTAAAGGAAATATGTCAAGAGATTTTGTCAAGCTCAGTTTGACTTACATTCATAAATAATGGACAACATCAAGACATTCCCGAAAAAATAATACAATTTGTTTGATGTAAAATTAACAAACAGAATGGCATTTTAATTTTGCTTTTTTGACATACAAAGAAAACTGGGCGGGGATGTTTCGCCACGGGCCCTTCATGATCAGAGCGCCCATTTTGCTCTCATCGTGATGCCCAAAAAAAACAATCGTGTTGACTCGCGAGGTTATTGATGACACTGAAGTTGGAGGATTAATTGAAAAGTAATAATAAAATTCGAAAAAAATTACAGAAATGAACCATACTTTGTTTCATTTTGTGGTGTTTTAATTATTATTGAAGTTTGGCAACACTGCGAACTGATGGTCACAACGACGTAAATTATGGAGGGTCATCACTTTGTCGTCACCATTAGCCTGCGATGTGGATTTGTAGGGATCGTTTCGAGTACAGCTATTGGGCGGGAGGGAAATTAAAAAGGGGGCAAAATACTCAAACAATGTGGACAATTTCAACTTTTTTGATGTATATGTACTCTACGTTACTTAAGATTTCAATCCATACCAAATTTTTCCAAAGATTCAGAATCATGCTATTCCTTAAGGGGGATGGATGATCCAAAGTGGTGGAAATATTTGGACCCAAAGTCGACGTGAGAGAGAGCGTAGATTAATGAGAAGTGTTGTTTTTTATTGGTTCAGCATGTGTATAGTAATATAGTGCGGAAGAACAGATTCTCAACACATAATAATGAGATTTAAAAAATCGGGCCAGCTGTTTATATACTCGAAAGCAACAATGTGTACTAAAGTGGATCATATGACACATGTGTATCCACTTATTGGTTGACACATTTGGAGATTTTTTTGTTTTATAAACATCAAAAGGGAAACATTTACTGGAGCAATGAGGAAAATATGGAAAATTCCGTTTGATACAAATCTCACATTTGAAGGTTGGTTGGGCGGGAAGGGGACTAAGTGTGTTGATTGGGGTCACTCACATTTAATCAAGATTTCAAAGGAAATATTGGAACCTAACTTATTTTTTTAAGACAGTTTGTCTTTTAGAAAGAGGTAGGTTCTACTAAAGGTGTTCATGCCATTATGGTAGAGTATTCAAGGAGTTACAAACAAATCACTCTAGGGGAGCAATCAATCTCAACCCCTTAAAGACGAAGTATGTTGTAAGGATACCGTATTGTTTAATAAATGCCCCGAGGGCGGGTTGCATTTTGCAAAAAGCGAGGGCCGTTTATTACAGTCAAAATGGAAAGTCAAGTCACAAATCCCGCAAAAATCTCCTTACACACGCTTATTTCGCTGATTACCAATAATACAAACGATACGAGCAGGGGGGGCATGTTTTCGCACATACCGAGTCGGTCAAAAGCTCCATACTAATTAAATTATTACAACTGGGCACAACAGCAATTATGCTACGGATTACGACACAGTCCCGGCCATAAATCATGTGATTGAGGTAAGCTTAACTCAGTTTCTGAATTGTTTTATACAAAAATCATAGGGGTGGCGTATTAGGGGCAGGGGCGTTTATTAGGACCAACACGGTATGTATGAACTACCAACTGAAAATTAAAATATACGAAAAACACAAAAATCATATTCATGATGATGACGTACACAATAAAAATTTTCTGGTTCTCGAGAAAGTCAGTTAGACAGTCAGTGCACTTTAAATACCACCCTGAACCTATTAGCAATGAATCGAATTGGTATGATTTACCTATTGGCAAAAAGAGCACAAGACATGCCTCTTAAAATGAGCCATTGCATGTTAATTGGGCTCACATCTCATTACTAGAGTCTATGATACACAAACATTGCCATTGGAGGTCCTGACGTGTATGTGTGGAAGTGCTGCAGAGTGGATAAAAAATGGAAGTCAAAGGTTCAACCATTTCTGGGCATTGCATGTGGTTGCTATACTTTAAATAAAAAAGCCTGATAGACTTTACAAGCAAATGGGGGGGGGGGCGGGGACACTTTCTTTTTTCAGATAGAGATGTCGCCTTGGTCATACTAAGTTGGACTATGGATCTGTTATTGCTCCCAAAAGGACGGAGGGTCTTAGAATGGAGCATGCTGAGAACTTATAGGCCTTTGAAGAAAATTCAGGCTAGTTTATTTTCTGAACCACTGTTTCTTGAAAAGTAGACTTCAAGAGCTAAATTATGCTTCAACCCCCCCCACCCCCCCCCCCCCCCCCCCCCCCACCCAGTCAGTATGGAATCACATTACCTCAACTAGATGCAAGTTTTAATTCAGGAGGCCATTGTGGGATTGAGTTATATTGTTTTACAATATATCACCTGGTTAAAATGAATGGAACACTCACGCCAATTACCGGAACGGCCTGCCTGTATGACAACAACCGGCAGAATCATGGGTAACCATTTATAATTTTGTCAACAGGATACAACAACACTAGTTTGGGCTGTTAAGAATTCGCCTCTGAAGAATTTTCTTATCTCACTAGTACTCTTTGCACCTGAAGTGCGACTATAGGAAGAGACGGCGCCCAGCCAAGTGGTACTATGAAACTAGTAAGCAATTATTTTGAAACACAAATCCCATCCTTGGAAAAATGCTGTTATTAATTCAAACAGAGTCAAATGCCCATTTTTGCTTTCTTTTGAATTAGTATTGTCTATTAATGGGGTTAGGATTTCATCGGATGTATTATTCAGTCTTCATAGAGAAAATATAATTTCAATTGACACTGAGATTTAACCCTCTTATCATGAAAATGAAAAATACAATCTATACAATACTCTGGCAGTTATAAAGTGCAATCCTTATCTTTAGCCACTATATGCTTCACATTCGAGGCAAACGATATTTTGTCATGTGAGTGCAACAAGGTCGTAAGTGTAATAGCTGCTAGTGATTATATGGTGTGTGCCAATATTCGAATAACTCAATTTATCTTGCTTGATCAGTGGCTACTTGAAATGATTCTCGGAGGAATGACTGTGGGGCCTGAAGAACCATTCAAGAGCCACTGACAAAGACTTGGCCTAACCTAATAGTGTTTGGTGGATTATTTCTGACCAAATGGCGATATTGCACTTATGACGTTGTTGCATAACATGAGGATTTGACTCTAAGTGCTACCTGCCATGGGACAATGGAACATGCTTGAATTTTTAGCCAAAGGGCTGAAGAGAGACTAGAATTTTAAATGGAAAGCTGCATTTCAGATATTATTGAAATGAATCTAGGATATAAATAGCCATTAGAAACCCCGTATGAAAGACAGACAGGGGTTCAAGCCTTGGCAAAAGACACAAAACATTGTCTGTAACAAATGCCCCCCCCCCCCCCCCCACCACCCCCCCCAACCAGTCAGTATGGAATAACATGACCTCACCTAGAGCAAGTTTCTATCAGAGGCATTGGGGATTGGTCTAAAATATATCACCTGGTTAAAATGAATGGAACACTCCGCCAATACCTGACTGCCTGCCTGTATGACAACAACAGCGCATCCTGGGTAAACTTTATCATTTTGTCACAGATACCAAACAACTATTTGGGGTTAAGAATTCGCTGAAGAATTTGCTTACTCAATAGTACTTCTTTGATGATGACTAATAGGAACGAGACCGGGCAGGCCAAGTGGTGACTCGAACTAGTAAGCAATTATTTTGAACTAAATACCATCCTTGGAGAACTGCTGTTATTAATTCAAACAGAGTCAAATGTCCCATTTTTTTGCTTTTTTTTTTCTTTTGAATTAGAGTGTGAATTAATGGGGTTAGGATTTCCTCGGATGGATCTATTCAGTATTCATAGAGAATAAATATTAATTTCAATTGACACTGAAAGATTTAAAACCCTCTTTGATCATGAAAATGAAAATACAAATCTATTGCAATACTCTGTGCGCAGTATAAAGGGCATGTCCTATTCTTAGCCACTTTATATGCTTCCACATTCGGGCGGGCAAAAGATATTTTGTCATTGAGTTGCAACAAGGTGTAAGTGTAATAGCTGCTATGTGATATATTTGTGTGCTGCCATGTATTCGAATAACTCAATTTATCTTTGCTTGAGTCAGTGGCTCTTGAAATGATTCTTCAGGAGACTGACTGTGTCGCCTGAAGAACCATTTCAAGAGCCACTGACAAAAGACTTGGCCTAATAGTATGTTTGGTGGATATTTCTGACAAATGGCAGCTATTGCACTTATGACGTTGTTGCACTCACATGAGGATTTGACTCTAAGTGCTACCTGCCATTGGTGACAATGGAACATGCTTGAATTTTTAGCCAATCATGGCATGATTGGGTAGGGCTGAAGAGAGCTAGAACTTTTAAATGGAAGCTGCATTTCAGCTAGTTATTGAAATGAATCTAGGATATAAATAGCCATTAGAAACCCCGTATGAAAGACAGACAGGGGTGTTCAAGCCTTGGCAAAATACACTAAACATTGTCTGTAACAAATGCTCCCCCCCCCTTTTTACCAGATGTACCTAAAATACATCGTGCTATATGTGCAAGTAAACACTGACAATTCAAATAACTTCACACCCCTGGGACATTTCCATGTATTTTATCAAAGGCAGTATTTTATCAAAGGCAGTATTTTATTTCATCTTATAGTGAACACACTGTATAATAATCTGTACTTCACAAGACCATCTTGGCACAGTTTTGTTCATTTGATTTTTCAACACTTGTTTTAACACTTAAGTGCCCAAGGGGGGGGTTCCATAGTACCCAACATTTGATTTTTTTGCGATTTCTCGGTTACGCAATCAAATTTTTCAAGGAGTTTTTTGCTAATTGTCTGATTTATGAATACGCTTCTCCTGATACAAAAAAAAATTAAATCCGCCCACGGCTTCATTAGAATAATTAGGTTGGGTCCCTAGGAACCCCCCCCCTTGGGCACTAACGGAAGTGAAAAAATCAAGATATTTTACTAATTAAAAAAAAAAAAAAAAAAAACCCCCCCCCTTTTTACCAGATGTACCTAAAATACAGTGTGCTATATGTGCAAGTAAACACTGACAATTCAAATAACTTCACACCCCTGGGACATTTCCATGTATTTTATCAAAGGCAGTATTTTATTTCATCTTATAGTGAACACACTATATAATAATCTGTACTTCACAAGACCATCTTGGCACAGTTTTGTTCATTTGATTTTTCAACACTTGTTGTAATTCTTTGTGAGTGTGTTAAAAAGTGTATTAATTAATCTTAAGAATTTGAAATACTCTTTTGAGGGACAAAATCTCACTTCCATTTGCACCAGCATCAGAACTGTGTGAATTTGTAATTACTGTCCAATATGAGCATGTTGTACAACAGGTTATTTTTTCACACTTTTATCGCATTTTATTACTTTTGTACTACATAATTGAAAGTGTGAACATTTCACAGTGAAAATATAGGTTTTCCGTTTGATTTCGCACAATTTTCATCCGAATTCAAGAATTATTAGGCCTTAAACGCATGCATGACACCTGCCCAATGCAGGCCTATACGACGAATTCGAGTGATATTTTTATTAATCCGGATGACCAATGACGAAATCGGTTGGCCATGTGCCACAAAATTGTATGACCCGACGAATTTGAATTAACACAACTAACCGGTGCGACCATTGACGAGTTAGAGTGCACCATGTTTGAAGTTGTTTGACCAAAGACTAAATCGAGTTGGCAAATGTACAGTTTCGATTTTGGGGACGAATTTGAACTAAACAATTGTTGAATTCGGATGAACATTGTGCGAAATCGAACGGGAAAACCTATATTACACTACAGAATATGAAAATATTGCTTCTCTTGTAGTAAAATTACAACATTGCCAAATACTTTACAACCTATTCTTTTCCAAGGTGGCTTTATTTTGAAACATTTCAAAATTCAAACTTGGAAACGTGAATATAAAAATGTGTGAAAATATATTTATGTAAAAGCATTCAATTTAATATACTTGTCAGATTCTGGGGAAATAGCAATTCACACAATTATAGAAAAATCAAAATTGTGAAAAATTTTGTATGCAAAAATAACGACTTATACAGTACAAACCAATTTATTGCTTTTGTCAATTGGTATAAGACTCATACATTAGTAATTTGGGCTATTAGAAAAATGAGTCAAAAGACTGGATAAATGACACCAACACGCTGCAAAATGTTAAGTAAATACTTGGAGGTGCTAATGCACGCTCTGTAATGAATATTGACATCATGTATCAAAGTGCACACAAAACACATTGACAATATTCATCTCCTATCAACACATTCCAAACAGATTACAAATTGACATACTTCAGTATCTGCAACACTAACAAATCACTGCTGATCTCTCTGAAATTTAACTAAATTCAAGTAAGAGAGCCACCGATTAATCGCAAATGAACACATTTGTGATTTAATCGCAATAAGCGCATGCATTTTCACTTTCAAATGTTCGGGTTATTAATTTTTTCCTCGTTTGCTTGCTTAGCTAAGCAATATTGTGTTCGGATGTCACTGCTGAACCAAAAAACTTGCTGCGGCTCGTCTCGGCATGTTCATACGAGCGAGAAGTCAGATACAATCACGACGCTTAAACACTGCATAAATGCCACCGGCTCACTTCTCGTTCCATTATTCGAGTGCAATCATCATCGAACTTGATCGTCGTAGCAATGAAAGATTCAGAACCAATACAATGCCGGATCTGCTTTTGATTACACAAAATCATCAGCACAACTGAAACAGTGAAATGATACAATAAGTTGGGCTATTCTATCTGGATATTTTAATTATAAAACAGTCACAGTGCCTATCATGTCAATATGATACAATATACAGTATAAACAGGCAGTTTAGCAGAGTAATAATTTTGTCTTTTGATTCGCAAGGGTTGTTTAACATGAGAATTTGAAATAATATATTCATAGCATATCAATCATTTAATATTACTCTATGGAATCCTGTTAACAAATTGATGCAGTCATAGCTTTGAGAGGAAACAGTATTGTATAAGCTGCAAATTTTGTGGTGCTTTAATTTTCACATATCTTGTGGGCTGTTGAGCAAACATGAACATAGAGACATGCAGAAAATATATAAATATCATATGAGTTACATTAAGCTTGTCAAGATTTTGCAAAAATATAACTCACATAATTATTAAGAAAAAATAAAATCATGAAAATTTTATACATAAAATTTGAAAATGATGATTATGGACAAAATTATATGCCGTAATGACAATAATAGGGTATCTTGACAGATCTTGATAAAAGATGAAGGGGAACAATATGATTTTGATTAATATTACCTGTACCTTGGACTGGTGAATATATCATAGGGTTAAAGAGTTAAGTACCTTAAGACATTTGCCTAAGTCTATATAGCCATGATATTT